>PVJN01058567.1:0-12116 GCA_004026805.1 Lasiurus borealis | reverse complement strand
TAGGAGACATATAAATATGAAACATGTACTTTTCATTAATCAAAGTTTTAATTCATCTTCATCATAGACACTTTCATCAAAGACATATATTGATGGTGAGAATTAAAACTATCTGATACAGCTAATATGAAGTGGTAGGTAGCCTTATTTATATTTTTAAATTTGATTGTTTAAGGTATTACAAATAGTAGTACATATGTCTCTCTCCCCCCCCCCCATTGACCTCCCCCTGGCCTCCCCGAACCCTGGCACTTTCCCTTGTCCCCCTGCCTCCAGTGTCTTGTGTCTGTTGGTTGTGCTTATTATATGCATGCATACAAGTCCTTCGGTTGATCTCTTACAATGCCCCCCTTCACCTCCCCCCGCCCCTGCAACCTTCCACTACCTTCTCACTGGTAGTTTGACAGTCTGTTTGATGTTTCTTTGCCTCTGTCTATTTTTATTCAACAATTTGTAATGTTATTTATTATCCATAAATGAGTGAGATCATGTAGTATTTATCTTTCACTTAGCATAATGCTCTAGATCCATCCATGATTTTGCAAGTGGTAAGAATTCCTTTTTTTTTTTTTAATAGCAGGGTAGTATTCCATTGTGTAGATGTACCATAGTTGTCTAATCCACTCTTCTGCTGATGGCACTTAGACGGTTTCCAAATCATAGCTATTGTAAATTGTACTGCTATGAACATAGGGGTGTATATATCCTTTCTGATTGGTGTTTCTGTTTTCTTGGAATATATTCCTAGAAGTGGTATTCTGGGTTAAATGGCAGTTCCATTTTTAATTTTTTAAGGAAACGCTGTACTGTTTTCCACAGTGGCTGCACCAGTCTGCATTCCCAGCAGCAGTGAAGGAAGGTTCCTTTTTCTCCATATCCTTTCCAGCACTTATCATTTGTTGATTTGTTGATGATAGTCATTCTGACAGGTGTGAGATGGTAGCTCATTGTTGTTTTGATTTGCATCTCTCAGATGATTAGTGACTTTAAGCATGTTTTCATAAGTCTCTTGGCTTTCTGAATGTCCTCTTTCAAAAAGTGTCTATTTAGGTCTTTTGCCCATTTTTTGATAGGAATATTTATCTTCCCTTTGTTAAGTTGTATGAGTTGCTTATAAATGTTGGAGATTAAACCCTTATCAGTGATAACATTGGAAAATATGTTCTCCCATGCAGTAGACTTTCTTGTTGTTTTATTGATGGTGGTTTCTTTTGCTGTGCAGAAGTCTTTTATTTTGATTTAGTCCCATTTGTTTATTTTCTCTTTAGTTTCCATTGCTCTAGGAGCTGTATTGGTAAAGGTATTGCTACAACAGATGTCTGCTATTATTTGCCTATGGCTTCTTCTAAGATTTTTATGGTTTTACATATTACGTTCAAATTCTTTATTCATTTTGAGTTTATTTTTGTGACCTAGTTTCATTTTTTTGCAAGTGTTTGTCTAGTTTTCCCAACACCATTTATTGAAGAGACTGTATTGACTCCATTGTATGCTCTTGCCTCCTTTGTCAAATATGAATTGAACATACTGGCTTGTGTCAATATCTGGGTTCTCTGTTCTGTTCCACTGGCCAATATCGGGAAGTTTTGAGAACAGTGGCTTTGTAGTATAGCTTGATATCTGGTATTGAGATCCCTTCAAAATTGTTCTTCTTTCTCAAGATTGCTGCAGCTGTTTAGGGTCTTTTTTATTCCAGATGAATTTTTGGAGAGTTTGTTCTAGGTCTTTGAAGTATGCCATTGGTATTTTAATGGGGATTGTGTTGAATTTATAGATCGCTTTGGGTAATATGGACATTTTAATGATGTTGATTCTACCAACCCATGAACACGGTATATTCTTCCATTTGTTCATGTCTTCCTCTATCTCTTTTTTTAGCGTCCTGAAATTTTCTGAGTACATGTTCTTTGTCTCCTTTGTTAAGTTTATTCCTAGGTATCTTAAATTTTTTTGTTGCAATGGTAAGTAGGATTGCTTTTATAATTTCTCTTTCTGTAAGCTCATTATTGGTGTATATGAAAGCCATAGACTTCTGGGTATTAATTTTGTATCCTTCTACATTGCTAAATTCATTTATTAAGCTAGTAGTTTTTTGAAGGAATCTTTGGGGGTTTCTGTGTACAATATCATGTAATCTGAAAATAATGACAGTTTTACTTCTTCTTTTCCTATTTGAATGCAATTTATTTCTTCTTCTTGTCTGATTGCAATGGCTAGTATGTCCAGTGTTATGTTGAAGAGGAGTGGTGAGAGTGGGCATCCCTGTCTTGTTCCTGTTCTTAGGAGAAATAGTTTTAGTTTTTGCCCATTGAGTATGATATTGGCTATGGCTTTGTCATATATGGCTTTTATTATGTTGAGGTATAATACTTCTATTCCTACCTTGCTGAGAGTTTTTATTAAGAAAAGGTATTGGATTTTGTCCAATGCTTTTTCTGCACCAATGGATATGATTATATGGGTTTTATCTTTCAGTTTTTTTATATGGTGTATCACATTTATTGATTTGTGGATATTGTACCAACCTTGCATCCCTGGAATAAATCTCACTTGTTTGTGGTGTATGATCTTTCTAATATAATGCTGGATTTGACTTGCTGGAATTTTGTTGAGGATTTTGGCATCTATTTTCATGAGGGATATTGGCTTGTAATTCACTCCCTTTGTATTGTCTTTATCTGACTTTGGGATCATTAGGGTAATGCTGGCTTTGTAGAAAGAGCTTGGAAGTGCTCCTTCCTCTTGAATTTTTTGAAATAGTCTGAGGAAGATAGGTTTTATATCTTCTTTGAATGTTTGATAAAACTCCCCTGTGAAAATGTCTGGTCCAGGGTTTTTGTTTGTTGGAAGGTTTTTTTTGTTGTTGTTGTTACTGCTTCAATTTCCAATAGTTATTGACTTATTCAGATTTTTTTTTATTCCTCCTGGTTGAGTTTTGGAAAGTCATATTTTTTAAGGAATATGTCCATTTCTTCTAGGTTGATCAGTTGGACTAGAGTTGCTCATAGTATTTTCTGATTCTTCATATTTCTGTGGTGTCTACTGTTATTTCATCTCTTTCATTTCTGATTTTGTTTAGTTAGGTCCTCTCTCTTTGCTTTTTGGTGAGCCTGGCTAGGGGTTCATTAATCTTGTTTGTCCTTTCAAAGAACTAGCTCTTGGTTTCATTAATCTTTTGTATTTTTTTGTCTCTATGTCATTTATTTACACTCTGATTTTTATTATTTCCTTCCTTCTGATCACACTTGGCTTTTTGTGTTGTTTTCCTTCTAATTCTTCAAATTGCAAGTGTTAGATGGTTTATTACTTTTTTTTTTGAGGTAGGCTTGTAATGCTATGAACTTCCCTCCCAGGACTGCTTTCACTGTGTCCCCCCAATTTTTTTTTTAATTTCTTTATTGATTAAGGTGTTACATATGTGTCCTTATTCCTCCCTTAGCCCTTAACCACCCCACTCATGCACTCACCCCTCTGCTGTCTGTGTCCATTGGTTAGGCCCATATGCATGCATATAAGTCCTTTGGTTGATCTCTCCCTCTTTTACCCACACTCCCCTGCCTTCCCTTCAAGGTTTGATGGTCTGATTGATGTTTCTCTGTCTCTGGAACTATTTTTGTTCATCAGTTTATGTTGTTCATTATATTCCATAAATGAGTGAGATCATGTGATACTTATCTTTTTCAGACTGGCTTATTTCGCTTAGCATAATGATCTCCAGTTCCATCCATGATGTTGCAAATGGTAGGACTTCCTTCTTTTTTAGTGCAGCGTAGTATTCCATTGTGTAGATGTACCACAGTTTTTTAATGCACTCATCTACTGATGGGCACTTAGGTTGTTTCCAAATCTTAGTTATGATAAATTGTGCTGCTATGAACATAGGGTGCATATATCCTTTCTGTTTTATGTTTCTAGCTCCTTGGGATATATTCCTAGAAGTGGTATTGCTGGGTCAAACGCGAGTTCCATTTTTAGTCTTTTGAGAAAACTCCATACTGTTCTCCACAGTGGTTGCCCCAATTTGCATTCTCATTAGCAGTGCACCAAGGTTAATTTTTCTTCACATCCTGACCAACATTTGTCATTTATTGATTTGTTGATGATAACCATTCTGACAGGTGTGAAGTGGTACTGCATTGTCATTTTGACTTGCATTTCTCGGATAATTAGTGACTTTGAGTAGGTTTTCATATGTCTCTTGGCCTTCCTTCTGTCTTCTTTTGAAAAGTCTCTATTTAGGTCTATTGCCTGTTTCTTGATTGGATTGTTTAGCTTCCTTTTGTTGAGTTGTATGAATTCCCTGTAAATGTTGGAGATTAAACCCTTATCAGTGATAACATTGGCAAATATGTTCTCCCATGTAGTGGTCTTTCTTGTTGTTTTGTTGATGCTTTCTTTTGCTGTGCAAACACTTTTTATTTGGATGTAGTCCCATTTGTTTATTTTTTCTTTAGCTTCCATTGCCCTAGGAGCAGTATCAGTGAAGAAGTTCCCTCAGCATATGTCTGAGATTTTGCTGCCTGTGGATTCCTCTAGTATTTTTATGGTTTTCCATCTTATGTTTAAGTCCTTTATCCATTTTGAGTTTATTTTTATGTGTGGTGTATGTTGGTGACCTAGTTTCATTTTTCTGCATGTATGTGTCCAAATTTCTCAACACCATTTATTGAAGCAACTGTCTTGACTCCATTTTATGTTCATGCCTCCTTTGTCAAATATTAATTGGGCATAGTGGTTTGGGTCAATTTCTGAGTTCTCTATTCCATTCCATTGATCTATACGTTTGTTGTTATGCCAGTACCAGGCTGTTTTGAGAACAGTGGCTTTGTAATATAGCTTGAAATCTGGTATTAAGATCCCACCTAATTTGTTCTTCTTTCTCAGGGTTGCTGCAGCTATTTTTTTTTTATTCCAGATGAATTTTTGAATAGTTCTTTCTAGATCTGTGATATATGCCATTGGTATTTTAATGGGGATTGCATTGAATGTATAGATTGCTTTGGGTAAAATGGACATTTTGATCATATTGATTCTACCAATCCATGAACACATTATGTTCTTCCATCTGTTTATATCTTCCTCTATCTCTTTTTTCAGTGTCCTGTAGATTTTTGCATATAGGTCTTTTACCTATTTTGTTAGATTTATTCCTAGGTATCTTAATTTTTTGGTACAATGGTAAATGGGATTGCTTTTTTGGTCTCTCTTTCTGTAAGGTCACTGTTGGTATACAGAAATGCCATAGATTTCTTGGCATTAATTTTGTATCCTGCTACATCATTGCTGAATTCATTTATTAAGTCTTTTAGTTTTCTTTTTAATTTTTTAAAAATATGTTTTATTGATTTTTAACAGAGAGGAAAGGAAAGGGACAGAAAGCCAGAAACATCGATGAGGGAGAGACATTGATCAGCTGCCTCCTGCACACCTCCCACTGGAGATGTGTCTGTAACCAAGGTACACCCCTTTGACCAGAATTGAACCTGGGACCTTTCAGTCCGCAGGCCAATGCTCTATCCACTGAGCCAAACCAGTTTTGGCAGTCTTTTAGTTTTTTGATGCAGTCTTTAGGGGGTTTTCTATATACAGTATCATGTCATCTGTGAATAAAGACAGCTTTACTTCTTTTCCAATTTTATTTCTTCTTCTTATTTGATAGCAATGGCTAGTACTTCCAGTACTATGTCGAACAGGAGTGGTGAGAGTAGGCATTCCTGTCTTGTTCCTGTTCTTAAGGGAAATGGTTTTCATTTTTGTCCATTGAGTGTGATGTGGCTGTAGACTGATCATATATGGCTTTTATGATGTTGAGTTATGATCCTTCTATTTCCACTTTGTTAAGAATTTAATCAAGAAAGGGCATTGTATTTTGTCAAATGCTTTTTCTGCATCAATTGATATGACTGTGATTTTTCTCCCTCAATTTGTTTATGTGATATATCATGTTTATTGATTTGCAAATATTGTACCATCCTTGCAGCCCTGGGATAAATCCTGCTTGGTCACGGTGAATGATCTCTCTGATGTACTGCTAGATCCAATTTGCTAGGATTTTGTTGAGTGTTTTGACATTTATGTTCTTGAGGGATATTGGTCTGTAATTCTCTTTCATTGTGTTATCTTTATCTGGTTTTGGTATTAGGGTGATGCTGGCTTCATAGAAGGTGTTTGGAAGTGTTCCTTCCTTTTGAATATTTTGGAATAGTCTGAGGAGTATACATTTTAGTTCTTCCTTGAATGTTTGGTATAACTTTCTTGTGAAGCCATCTGGGCCTGAGCTTTTGTTTGCTGGAAGCTTTTTGATGACTGCTTCATTTTTTCCCCCATAGTTATTGGTCTATTGAGTTTTAGAATCATTCTGATTGAGTTTTGGAAGATTGTATTTTTCTAGGAATATGTCCATTTCTTCCAAGTTGTCCAGTTTGTTGGAATAGTTGTTCATAGTATTTTTTAAACAATCTTTTGTATTTCGGTGGGGTCTGTTTTTATTTCGCCTCTATCATTTCTGATTTTGTTAACTGAGTCCTCTCTCTTTGTTTCTTGGTGCACTTGGCTAGAGATTCATCAATCTTGTTTATCCTTTCAAACAACCAACTCTTGGTTTCATTGACCTGTAGTTGCAGGTCTCTGTCCCCAATGGCTGCAAGGTCTCGGTTTGGGTCTGAGACCAGACTGGATGGTGTTGAGGCCAGGATCCTAGTAAAAGAAGCTCTGTTTTTTCAAGATGGCATGGTCTCTGTGCCCGTGCTGGCTGTTCCTGGAGTGTCCAAGGTGGCAGCGGGGCTCCACCATCTAAGACTCCTTAGTTTGGCAGCTCCTTGGAAGACCTGCAGGATCTAACTGTCCTTAGCTCATACACATACATATCACATAAGTCTACACACTCCTGTATTGCTCCCTCATTCGCTCACACACTCTCTCTCCCTACCTTCCTGCCAGTTGCCATCTTCAGAATCTGTAGCCTTGTTTTAAATATGTAAACATTTTTATGGTAATCTTTATTTTCACGCTAAATGAGGAGTTGTGTGATGATACTTTCCCAATAAAAATCACACTGATGTTGTTATTTTTAAGTATAAGCCTAATCTTTCCTTCTCTTTGTGGGAATACCAAGAATATTTTTATAATATGTTTTATTGATTTTTTACAGAGAGGAAAAGAGAGGGATAGAGAGTTAGAAACATCGATGAGAGAATGACATCAATCAGCTGCCTCCTGCACACCCCTCACTGGGGATGTGCCCACAACCAAGGTACATGCCCCCAACCGGAATCAAACCTGGGACCTTTCAGTTCACAGACTGACGCTCTATCCACTGAGCCAAACTGGTTTTGGCAACAAGAATATTTTTTTTTTTTTTTTTTTTTGTTAATCCCTACCAGAGAATATTTTTCCATTGATTTTTTTTTAAGAGAGAGAGTGGAAGGGAGGAGAGACACACAGAGAAAAACATAGATGTGAGAGAGACACATTGATTGGTTGCCTCCTTGCACATGACCCAACCATGCCACAATTGATAAAAGTGGAAACACAGGCAACGCCAGTTCTAACACTGCTGAATTTTGCTGACTAGTACCAGGTGGTTTGGCATTGTAAACAGAGGCAAAGTGGTCAGAAGTTGGGGTATGTGGTATTTAAAAATCTGTGGGAATTACAGAATGATATATGATTGAAAACATTTAGATATCACCAAAGAAATCTCTTACTCTACCCTCCCTCTTTGCTCCATGGTACCCAGATTAATGAGATTCCAGCTTTTTCTATGTGTACAACAACAAATGAGTTGGGATTTTATTTTGTTTTTATAAAAAATGAAGCTTTATTGTGCATACCTGATTTCCAACCCCCCCTTGCTGGAAACATTTTTTTTCTTGGATTTTACTAGATAGAAGTACCCAGCTACTTAAGAGTCCATAGTAGGATTGTAATATTTCCGTGTTTAAGAGCATATCATTGCCTCTATTTTTTTTTTTTTTTACTTACAAATAAATACTAGAATGAATATAGCATTTTCTTTTGCTAAATCTGTAAAGGTTGATTTTTTTTTTGGCCAATGCATTTAGACATTTAAATTTTTCTAGATATAGTCTGTTCTTGGGGAGTTGATAAACAGGTGAAAACCGAAGTAATGGGATAGACCTATGTAAAAGGCCCAAGTGTTCTGAGTACCAGAACATCTACAGGTAGATAAAAGCTAAAATATTTGGCTTCTCTCCTTCTGCACCAGAACCCTTCAAGACCAGACTCAGACTTGATTTGGTAGGAAGACAAACAAGATTCAGAAAAACTGTTACAATCAGCACAGGTAAAAGACAATTATGGTGAAGTCCTGGAGAAGTGAGCTTGAGGTTTGTCCTTTCCCAGTGGAGTCACCTGGACACCCTTAGTTCTCCCAGTTATCTGTGTGATAATATGTGCAAAGCATTGCCAACCAGGGGACTTACCTGAGCCTTGGTGTCTAGGGTTTTTAGCTTTATGTTTCAGGTCACTTTCATAGGAGTGCAGTACCCACCTGATTCACCTCAGTGACTCAGTTTCCAATCCTTCTGAGGTCAAACTGGTACAGCATGACCCAGGACCTCAGGCATACATAAAAGGGCATTTATCATTAGTTACATTGTTAGCATAAATCAGCTGGTCAAATGGATGAATCCTGGCCCACGGTCTCAGGAGCATGAAATCACTCTTATCCGGCAGGCTATTATAAGGGCTCTGAGGTTGTTTCCTCAGATGAGGGCTGGTTGTTCTGCAGTCAGGCCTTTCTTTAGAATGTGCAGGTCTCAGGCAACCAGACCTGAGTTAACCTTCTATTACACAGGATCCTTGTACTTTATTGGAGGGATTCTGTCATCATAGGTTCTGATGATCATACTAAGGCTTGAAGAGGAATTATTAAGGCTACTTGGAGGATGTTTTAATTTTAGGACTGAATAAGTCCTACTGCTTCATAAAATGGAACTACATAGTGGGGCCAGTGTCTGACCAGGATTGACATGCTTGGCTTGAGTTTTAGACTAAGCAAATCCTGAATTTGAGTCTGGAAAGACTCACCATTTCAATACAGATCAGAAATTTGCACATGGGAACAGAATAAGACTTTTTAGGGCTGGAAAGGAGGTGATAAGAGTCTAAGAGAAGATATGCTTTTGGGGTATTGATCCTTAGTTTGGTGCAGAAGAAGTGATACTAACAAATGCTCAATAACCAACACTAGTTATTAAACACACAAACATCGGTTGTATACTTTCTTGCTGCAGATACCATGATGTCTAAGGGTTGACAGAAACAACAACTGGTGAAGGTGTTTAAGCTACCCAGTCTGGTGCCTTGTTACAACAGTCCTATCAAACTAGTGTATCTTCAGTACCTGCCTTTTAGGGCATTTCTGCACTGTCCTCTAACTCCAAAGTATGGGCCTTTCTACCTTCTATCTTTACCTTATATTTTCCTATTCACCAGTCACTCCATAAAGTAAATGTATTTGAGTCAAAACAATAGGTCAATATAAAATCATGTTAGGAAAATAACTGGATAGGTAGGATGTAGACTTTAGCTTAGGAGTAAGTGAAGTAGAAAAATTAAAAAAATACAATAAGCAGAACAGTGTCCATTATGAAACCACAGAACGTTCAAGACTATTCAGTTTCAAGTAGGTCACTGGTTGGGATGATAAAGGAGAGAGAGAACTGATTCTAACACCTTTGTCCAGGGGTAGTTTGTTTCTTCAATGAATAAATGACTAAAACAATCCTCCATTATATTAACACTACCTTATTAATAAGTTTTGACATGTAGTGATTTTATTTTTGTTACTGTTAATCTGAAATAATGTTTGTGATCAGTTTTCTGTCTTATATCTTATGCTTAATATATTTGACATAAAGATTTATGATAGTTTGTTTCTCTTGTCAACATAAACTCGTCTCTGTGCCATTTAAGTCTTTGTCTGTAATTGGTATGTGCCCCTGGCTTACTTTTGGTTTCTGTATACCTGACAACTATATTGTCATCCTCTTGTTTTTGGTGTGAAGTGCTCCCAGTTTGATTTCTGGTGTCTGATAGACATTCATGTGATGTAGTCCTGCCTCACTGAGGCAGGATCTTACTGGGTTTTTACCATCTCTGATTCCATGGGTCATTGTGATACATTAAAAATTATAATCCCTAGCATCTGCTTCATGCAGAGCTGCTCTTCCTTTCTCTACCAACCTCCAAGGTTTTACACTTAGGATGATACCCCTCAGGATGAAATATGCTGCCCTCGTGTTCATTTCCTCTAATTTCCTAGTTAGTTGTTTCTTTGAAATTGCAGCCTCTTACATGTTGTGGAAAGCGATGCAGTATTGTTTGAGCCATCTGCAGAGTGGTTAATCTGCAGAGTGATTCCATTTTTGCATTAATGAAATTTTTAATCCAAGGACAACAGTAGATATGGTGGACATTATTTTTGCCATCCCATTTGGTTCTCTGTTTTTTTTTCTGTGATATGTGGTCGGAGTAAGGAAACAATGATTTCACTAGAGCAAATTTTCCCAAAATGATTTCTTCTCAGAAAATTAGATACATCGAGAAAGTGGCCAAGGTGCAGCTTTGCATATTCTTATCCTCCCTGTTGGTAAAACTCACAGTAAGTGATGCTGTTCCACTGTCCCTGTGCTTTCCAAGGAGTTCCTTCCCCCTGGTTCTAAGGAGAAGGCAAGTGACCATGGCAGGGCAAACTAGAGCATTATATACTCCCCTGGTCACAGTTACTCATTCAAAGATGGGATGTGACCAAGGCAGAGGGATTAAGACATAATGTTCCTAGGCTGAGAAAGAGATGGATGTTTTGTTCTGCACTTGAGCCCAAGAGAATATGATCCTGGAACTAGTAGGGGTCACCACATGAAACCAGAGATCCATTAGATTCAGCTAATACAAGAAAAACAGTCAAACATGAAGAGGAGTTGAGTCTTAATGATATTACACAATCCTCCAGCTTAATTTTGTCCTGAAATTTTATCTAACCTAAGTTGGATTTCTCTTATTTAGAAACAAAGAAGCATTGGCTGCTATAGTGGCGGAGTGTCTGTGTCTTGTTTTCCACCTTGTGCCTATGCTTCTGGTAGCAAAACGTGACCTGTAAGTCACCAATTATTTCTCTTTCCTCCTTTAACAGCCTCACAGTTATTGCAATTCCTTCCAAATTCTTAGCATACATTATCAGTCAGCCCTGATTTTCTCTTTCTGGTCCTTGTAAATATTTAGTGGGAGGTTAGTGAGAGTTAATGAAGGACTCTTGGATGCATTTTTAAACTGGAAGGGTGATGCTGATGGTTGAGCTTTATCAAATTCTCATTAAACAAACTTTCCCAGTTATCTAATGTTGGTCCCTTATTAATTAGTCCTTTTTTTTTTGGTTTGGCCACATGTAACAAACAAAACAAAACAAGTGAGAGCAGCTTAATTTAATTTTTCATGTGATGTGGAGTTGGAGGTAGGCAATGTAGGGATGGCAGGATGTTGTTAGGGACCTGTCTTTCTACTCAGATATCTTAAGTGTGGATTATCAATCTTAAGGATGCAAGGCCTTGACAGAATTCCAGACATAGAAGAATGAGACCAAGGAATAAATATCACATGTTAGCTGAATGAATCCTTTAGGAGAGCCTTCTTGGAAACCCTACTGAATGACTTCTATTTAAATTGTCACATTGATTTCAGAGAGGAAAGAAGAAGGCGAGAGAGACAAACATAAATGATGAGAATCATTGATCGGCCACCTTCTGTTTGGCACCTACTGGGGAACAAGCCTGAAACCTGGAGTATGCCCTGATCAGGAAAGGAACCATAACCTCCTGGTTCATAGGTTGACACTCAACCACTGAGCCACTGGCAGAGCGAAAGTACATTTTCTTAATTGGGTACACGGGTGTTCTTTTTTTTTTTAAATTAAATCTTTATTATTCAGATTATTACATTTGTTTCTCTTTTTTTCCCCTCCATAGCACCCCTCCACCCAGCTCCCACCCTCCCTCTGCCCTTAGCTCCCTCCCATTGATCTCATCCATAGGTGTATGATTTTTGTCCAGTCTCTCCCTGTACACCCTTCACCCCTTTCCCCCTAAGAATTAACA
>PVJN01058566.1:0-12116 GCA_004026805.1 Lasiurus borealis | reverse complement strand
AGAAAATAGTTGGCAAATTGCGATGTCCATCTTGATGGATGACATCATTTGGACCATTTTGCTGATCATGTATGACTACCTTTTTTTTTGTTGTTTGTTTAGCCTGGGATGCAATTGATCCGCAGCTCCAACAGCTGAAGAAGGGGGGGGGGTGAGGGGGGGGATAGCAATTGCCTGTTCTCAGAGAGGTCACCAGCAGAGAGAGTTCTGGCCTGTGCTGTCTCGAAACCCACAAGTGATGCTCAAGCCCTTTACAAAGAGCTCTCATAGGCGTTATCCTAGACCTAGACAAAGGCTCTTAGAGGCAGGCAAAACAGGTATAGTAGTTTTCCTCATCGGTGAGATGGAAAAAAAAAAAAAAGAAAGAAATTCAGAGAGACTGAGTGCTTTGCCTAAGGTCACACAGCTCCTCAAAATCAGGAGTTCAAATCTTGGCTTTTGATTCTAAAGAAAAGTGCTCATTTCTCTTTGTATTGCTTCTCACTGGGACAGGAATGTATATTTAAAGACAAAATTAAACTCTTCTGGATTGGGCTATTAAATTCCAGCTCCCCCTTCCCAAGTTATTACAGAAGCTTCCTAACTAATCTCCAGGCCTTTGCTATCTTCCTTCCCATCTCCCCTCCCAGCCTTCTCCTTCTAGCACGGTCATTCTACACAAACAAATCCAGCCATGTCACTGCACTGTTTAATAACTTAAATGTCTCCCATTCTTTATAACTAGCCTCTCAACATTCTCTCTAACGAGAAAGCTAGAGAGGTGTGGGCTGGTGCCCAAAGTGGCGTCCTTTGAATTTCTTTAAAACCTGGCACATTATCTTAAATTTTAATATGGATTTTTTTTTTATCCCACTCAATATAACTTTGGCTTTTTTAAAACAGTGACTTTTCTCTAAAATTCTTGAGTACAGTTGATGCCCAAGGAAACTGCCTCCTCTTTATCCTCTGACTTTGTCCCTCACGCCCCTCCCAATTGGAAGAGCTGGGTCCCAAGCGAGCAAGTCCCGGGCTTTGGCATCCTATATAATAAAAGGCTAATAAGCAAATCAACCAAACGGCAGAACGACTGGTCACTATGACATGCACTGATCACCAGGGGGCAGATGCTCAATGCAGGAGCTGCCTGCTGGTGATCAGTATGTCCCCACAGGGGGAGCACCACTCAGCCGGAAGCCCTGAGCTAGGCTCATGGCTGGTGAGCCCAGCAGCAGTGGTGGAAGACTCCCACCTCCTTGGCAGTGCTAAGGATGTCCGACTGCCGGCTTAGGCCTGCTCCCTACAGAGAGCAGGCCTAAGCCGGCAGTCAGACATCCCCCGAGGGCTCCCAAACTACGAGAGGGTGCAGGCTGGGCTGAGGGACTCTCTGCACACATTATGTGTACTAGGCCTCTATAGATTATAAGGCCCTCATCGATTGGTCCTACATTCCTCCTGGTGTCCTTTCTACTACTCACTCCTTACTGAGCAGCCATCCTGAACTTCCAAACCTCGGTGTCTTTGCACATGCTATCCCCTCACCCTGTAAGTCTCTCTCCCTTCACCTCGAAGCCCCCGCATGCATGGCAGTCTTCAGGATGAGGCTGTGGTTCTATCATCTACACCCCATTCATGGTTGCAGTTAACCCCTCCTAATCCTGGTCATTTATGGGTCTGTCTGTGTTTCCCCACTAAATTAAATGCTGTCACCTGTCACCATCATCATATACCAGTGGCCGGTATACTTGGCACAAACAAGGCAGAATATAAATGAGTAAAAGATATTAACACATTTCCCACAAGGAGATTTGCTTTTAGGATCTCATTTGCTTATATTGTACGTTTATATGAGCTTCTACATATTAAAAACACTCCTACATGCCTTTTTGTATGCCAGGAATGCAGTGTTACTTGATCTTCATGTTTATGCCATAAAGCAGGCAACACAACTCCAGCTTACTCTGTTTCCTTTGCCATAACTTAGGGATGAAATCAAGGCAGTAGAGTTGAACTTCTGGGCCCAAATAGCCCTCTGTTTACTCTATGTGACCTCAGTTTCCTCATATGTAAAAGGGGATGATAATGGTACTGCTGAGAGGCAGAATACTATGGTGAAGGGCAGGAGATCTAGAACAATAGCCTTGGTCATGGATCAGCAGATCGCTCCCATGGACCAAGTCTGGCCCAACACCTGATTTTGCATGGTCCGTGAACTCGGAATGCTTTTGATAATTCCAAATGGCCTTAAAAAGTAAAGGATAATAGACTGTGACACATGAAAATGACATGAAATTTAAATTTTTATATTGGGAATGTTTTATTGGGACACAGCCCTGCTCATGTGCTTACATGTCTGTCCCTGTTTCTGGGCTTCTACAGCATAGCTCAGTAGCTGTAACAGAGACCATTGAGCCCACCAAACCTCAACATTTTATACCTGACCCTTTACAGAAGTATGCTGACTCCTGACCTAGGTTCAAATCCCATCTCCGCCCCTTATGAGCTCTGTGACCTTGGGAAAGTTGGTAACTTCTCTATGCACAGTTTCCTCTCCTGTAAAATGGGGATAAAAATCATCTCTGCTTACAGAGCCCTATGAGATGAATAAAGTCATCTCCTAGGCCCGGGCCCCAGTAAATGCTCGTTTCCTTCCCTGTGGGCTGGAATTTGCCAAAAAGTAGAATCAGAATGAGAAGGGGGAGCTGGTGCCAGCTGTGTGGAGAGTTCCAACCTGATGTAACTGGAGAGGCTGCGATTCAAGACGTGAGCTAAAACGAGTTAAAGAAAACTGAGGGCCGAGGGCCAGACACCTGGAAGAGGCCCAGGCAGGACCCAGCCTGGGATCACAAAGTCAGCAGCTCCAATGGACTTTATATGCGACCAAACCAGAAGCCAGGGAGGAGCGAGCAAGGGGTGGGAGTAGAAGGTTCTGGAAGATCCCCCAGAGCTCCTGGCTTGGAAGGACCGGCATGACATTCCCATTTACCCATGGAGACAGACTTACCGAGTGGTTAAATGTCTTGCCCAACATCATACAACATATAAGCGACTAAATCCAAAATACCAAGTGTCCAGAACCCTCCTTGACAACTCCCTTACCCAATGTTTCAGGTTCAAACCCTTTGGTGGCCCTTATGAGCATCACTGAGTCTAAGGGGAACCTCGTGTTTCTGCTGTGTTCTCTTGTTGTTTGCCAAGGGCATCAAGTTGTAATTTGTTTTTTAAAAGCCAGCAAGCACGAATTAATGTATTTTCTCCGTTTCCATAGTTAGATTCCCTGTTGCTGGGTGCAGCAAGCTTGCATTTTCAGCAAGTCTCCGACGGAACCTCTAGCCTACAGGGCCGTTTTGCTCACATACTTCAACGACAACCCTGCAGACGGCAAATTGTTTATGATTTGAGAGCGGTGAGGACCCAAAGTGCATTGAAAGAAGTTGGGGGGAGAGCAGGCTAAGAAAAGCCACAAATAATTCAACGATCTAGGCCCCGCATCAAACTATAGGTTTCAATAGAGATTTGATTAAAAAAAAAAAAAAGCCTTTAGAATGTCTACCTATCTTCAAAAAGCCCCTCCAGATCCATAGCTTTTATTTATTATTCCTAACAAACATGACGGCCGGAGAGACGGGGTTCACAGAGGTGTTCTACAAGGGCAGGGATCACAGTCTCTGCTTCGGGGCTTCACAGACTTGTTTCTTCTGCTCTGTCAAAAGTGGGGCTTCTTGTTTATTTGACGATTTTTCTTCCTCGGACATTGTATTTAAACAAGTGTCTCCTTTTGGTCTAGTGTTTCTTCCCATTTATTTATAGAAGAGCTTTTGCTTCCCCTTGCTAATCTGTTTTTCATATTTTGGTGAAAGGGATAATATATAAAATTTTACAAGAGTTTAGCTCTCTTTACATTTCCGAAATGTGGGCATCTGCTGTTCCCATTAAGCAACTGATGTCCATTCATGGACTCGCCCATCTTTAATTCATGCGAAAAGAGCTTTGCAGTAATTTGAAGAATACACTGCCTTCCAATGCCTTTCAGAGAGTTTCTTCTTTTTAAAAAAAAATCTATCTAGCATGCTTTAGTTTATTCTATTCACATCTTTAATTTCCCAAGTTTCCCCCATTTAGTCTCTTTTCCCAAATGGTAAAATACATAGCATTCTTATTTTCTGGGTCCTGCCCAAAGCATGCTTTTTTTTTCTGTGCTCTAAGTTTCTCACTAGGACCCATCTAAGTTTTAGGCTTTTAGGACGGAGGGAAGAGTGAGAACAAGCAGCAGACTGCAACAATAGTTTCTCATTACCCATTACAATGAACCTTGAAAGACTATACTCCTGCCGAGGGCACCTCAGATTTTGTCAGACTTTGGAAAGCTCGAGTTAGAGTTTATCATCTCCTGAAAGCGATGGAAACCCAGAGGTTGGCTGAGTTCCTGTGATGTCATCAATACATTTAATTATGTGAGAAAAATGTTTGGATAGGATGCATGGAGACGCACGCACACACGCGTGCACACACACAAGAGCACACAATTGCATGCAAAACAATAGTTTAACTACGATCCGAGGATTGAATGCCAGTTTCACCTAAAGAAGTCATGTCTATAAACTCTCCGTGATGCTTTTACTATTATTGTTCGTTACTAATAATAACAGCTTAAAATAGAGTAGTTTGGGCAGAATATACTCTTTGTTCCTCACTTGATTTGGATAGAGATGGTATCCTCAAATGAGGCTCTGAATAATTTGCATTTTTCGAATACTATGCTGGTACTATAAGTTTCTCCTTAAAAGTTACCTGCGTGTTGGAGTGTTACTTATATACAGAATCCATTTAAATTGACAAGCTGATGAACGGCCTGCCCAGGTAACACGGATGGCTGCGGGTAAACATATTGGGTGCAATGTATTTTAATGATGTCCAGTCAGATGCTGGTCCGCCTCGCCGGGGAGGGCCTGTTGAAATGGAACCTGCTTGTTTTCTCCGAGTTGACTCGCAGTAATTTATGAGTTTGAATGCAGGCTGCAGGCTTGCGTTTCCTGTGGTGGGCCCTCCCTTGCAGTTGCGCTGGGGCTCTGCTCCATTAGACTGGCACACAAGTTGGCTTGGAAGTGGTATTCCTTAATAACAATGAGGTCCCACAGAATCAGAATGAATCGCCTACTCCCCTGATGCCCCCCCGAGACCCGGGTAGCCCCCTGGTGTTCTGGTCCTGGGAATGGTCCTTAGAAAAAGAAAGCAAATAGTGCAGTAGATCAACTATGTGAAACGAGAGCAGTGCAACATCTAATACATAGGATGGCTTATGCTGAATTTTAGCCCCGGGAGTGTAACTGAATAACTGAGCCTTTAGACATAATGTCCAGATTACAAGAAGGACGGGGAATAAAGGAAAACACTAAAGAAACCCCACCACAAGGAAGCAACCAGACAAATCTAGACAGTAGAACATTCCATGGGACCTCTGGCCTAGATTCTTCAACAGCAGAGACATAGAAAGAGGAGATCCTAGATTAAAGAGCTTTAGAAACCATAGCAACTAAATGCAACGTCCAATCCTGGTATCAACAGAGGTTTGGACAGCACCTATAATGGACATTTCGGGATCATTTAATACGACCTGGCTTTTAGAAGAGATGAAAGTTTACTAGTATGGAAAAGTAGGGATTGCTGACAGTAGAAAGTAGAGTACGAAAGGAGATGTATAGTAGGATTTCATTTGGGTCAAAATAAAAAGTGTGTGTGTGTGTGTGTGTGTGTGTGTGTGTGTGTGTATCTGGAAGGTTATGGAACATATACTAAATTATATTGGTGATCTTGAGGGGGAAGGGGCGTGTATTGGTTTCCTATTTCTGCTGTAGTGGCTTACAGCAACACAAATTTATTATCTTAGAATTCCAAAGTCAAAATCAATAGCTCCTTCTGGAAGTTCTAGAGGAGAATCTATTTCCTTGCTTTTTCCACCTTCCAAGGGCCGCCTGCTCACAGCCCCCCATCATTCCAACCTCTGCCCCACTGTCACGGATGCTTCTGCCCCTCAGCTTTCATCGTCACATCCCCCTCTCCGCCTCTGACTTCCTGCCTCCCTCTTGTGATCACACTCGGCCCACCAGATAACCTCCCCATCTCAAATTCCTCAATTTAGTCAGACTTTCCAATCCCTTTTACTACGTGAGGTAACATATTCACAGTTTCTGGGGATGAGGACATGCATATGTTTGGGGAAGATGAAGACATCATTTGGCCACAGTAGGCAGGTGGTTTCTTCAACTCTTTATTTTTGCTTCTCCGTATTCTCTGGTTTTATACAGTGTACCTGTCCTGGTTCTTTAATCCGAAAAGCAAAAATGTCACATTTCTCTTCCCCCTGAGAATGCTGCAGGTTCCCCTTGGTGAGCCTCAACTTGCGAGGACAGAAAGGGGTGTCCCACAGATAAAGATGCGACACAACCTGGGCTGGGCAGGGCCTGGGAGGTGCTCGTAACTCCTCCAGATCCAGGACTGGGCATCAGGAGGCCCTGCTTTAAAGTGAATGGATCACACTCACCGCCATCACCAATGCCAATAGCCATCCTTGCTTAAGGGCTTCATGTGTGCCATGCCCTATGCTCAGATCTTACCGCAATGCCAAGCTACGCATTTGGGGCCACGTTTCTCAGAAGAGGACACTACAGCTCAGCCAGGTGAAGGAACTTCCCCAAGGCCACACCAAGTCTGTTACAGAGTCAAGTTCCAAACTCAGAGTCTCAACTCTTAGCTTCTACCTGTTTTTTCACTGAAGAGACCTGAAGTAGTCAAGTCACCTCTCTTCCGCCACAAGATAAGTTGGCCTTTCCTAGAGTTAAAACTCAGGGCATTTAAGCTCAAAGAGGCCTTTTCTATTCTAAAGCCCAAGATTCCTATTGTACAAACTCTTTGACCAAGAGTCCCTCTTTTGAAATTCCTCAAAAGTTCACTCTTGTTTTGTTAATCCTCACCCAAGGATATTTTTTTCCATTGATTTTTAGAGAGTGGAAGGGAGAGAGAGAGAGACAAATGTAGACAGAAACATTGATGTGAAAGAGATACATCAATTGGTTGCCTCCCACACACACACCCCCCACCCTTGCTGGGGCCAGAGCCACAAAGTACATGCCCTTGACCGGAATTGAACCTGAGACCCTTTAGACCGAGGACTGACACTAACCACTGAGCAATCAGTCAAGGCTCAATGGCTCCCTCTTACCCACAGGATAGAGTGGCAGCTTCTCTCTGCCCCCAGCCCAGGCCACACCACAAGGGTCAGTTCATTTTCCCTTTAGGCTACCCTGCTTCCTGGAGACATCATCAGTGTGACTCTGATGCTCCCAGACCTGTGATGGCATCACAGATGGCAACGATCTTGAGGATATCAGTGACAATATCCCAGCCCACTGAAGGCAGCCGGGGTCTGCACCAACTCTGCTGATGCACGAGGTAATGCCAAAGGCACCAATGACCCTTTCTCCAAGATTGCTAAAACACTTAGCATCGTGGCCATTGATGCTTTGGGCGTTGAGTGCCTTCTCTCTCTGAGCCTCCACAGAGCCCTCACGAAGGCAAAATGAAAAGGTTATCTCCACGAGAGAACCCTGTCCTTTCCCCAGCACTGACCACTGGCCCTTTTTCTTAGGACCCGCTGATAACCAGGCCACCCCCCAAAATTCCTCATAAAACAGACTTCGGAAGAGCATGGCCCACCAGCCTCCCAGCAGACCACGCGCGCCTGAATCCTGGAGCGGATACACACCGCTGTGTTCTGTTCCACAGCCGAAGCCAAGAACAGCTCCACTGACAATACTCCAGCTGACCCACACGTATTCAGGACGCCGCAGTAAAGCGCATTCCTTTCTCAAGACACCACTTCATAACTTTTTCATTAGCCTCTCTGATGCTTGTTCATTTGTAGCAGGTAGCAGGTGTCAGAGGTGTCGGAGAAATGCGTGGGCAAACGCCCAACATCGCGAAGTTTCTTTCAAGTAACGGAACGCTCTTCTGGCACATCTGGAAAAAGACCGCTCTTCCTGCGTTTTTGGGAGACACGTTGCAGGGTTCTGCGAAGATGGAACTTGACATGGTTTCTTGTATTTTGCAAACTGAGGAAAATGCCCACCAGAGAGACGTAGAAATCTCCCCAGACTTTCTAGAACTCGGGTATCTGGCCTCCCTTTGCCACCACACCTCCTCTGTTCGCAGTTCTATCTGGTAAACAGGCACCCACCAGCCAGGCTGGCTGCTGCCCCCAGCGTCCCTCTCAGTCCCCTCTGTCCTGCAGCCTGCATTCCGGACGATGGCACAGAACTCCGAGCTTGGCGAGAAGGTCCCCCCATTCCCCAGCTATTTGATGGAAAAGCCGAAGAGGAAAACCATACCCCGATCTTTTTCGAAAATCACTTCCAATCAGCTGGAAGGTATTCGGTGAACTTTGCTTTACAGCGTTTTGTGGCCAGTTACAAATTTGGGTCGTGCCCTGCAATCAATCTTCGCCGGGGAAACTTTCGCTGGGGCCGCCGGGGGAATTAGAAATCAAATGCGAGAGGCAGGATCAGGAATGCGCAGATGAGCGGGAGGAACTCGTGACCGGCTCTCTGGACGCGGGATGAAAGAACAGCTGGACGGCTCTGGTACGGGACCCGAGCCGGGCTCGCGTCCAATGTCACTCAAAATTAAACCCGGGCGCGTTTCCCCTCCGTCTCTGACGGCGCGGCGGGTGGACTGACTTCGGGACCGAGACCGGATCATCTCTCTGTGATTGTTTTATTGGCTGCAAAGTACGGGAGAGAGCGGTTCCAACAGGGAACTGTACGGCGTCTGGGAAAATCAGGGGGACAGCCAAGCCCGGAGAACGTTCTATGTCTCCTCGGCGAGCGCACCGCTCTGCCAGGGAGGCTTAGCAAATTTCTAAAGGCATGAGTGCAACTCCCCGCAAACAATCCGGTGAGGGAGAGCATCCTTCTGTGGCACGAAACTGGCTTTCATCTCTAAAAGGCGAGAAGAGGAGGGGGGCCAAGACCGGTTTGGCTCAGCGGATAGAGCGTCGGCTTGCGGACTGAAAAGTCCCAGGTTCGATTCCGGTCGGGGGCATGTACCTTGCTTGCAGGCACATCTCCACTGTGGGGCGTGCAGGAGGCGGCTGATCGATGTCTCTCTCTCATCGATGTTTCTGACTTTCTATCTCTCTCCCTTCCTCTCTGTAAAAAAGCAATAAAATATATTTAAAAAAAAAAGAAGAGGAGGGGTTTTTGGGGGGGATGTGGGAGGACACCATTCTCATTTTCTTTGGAGGGCCACAAAGATGTTTTGAGTTCTTCCTGCGAGCAAGCTATTCAAATGTGGAGCTCCTCTTCCCTAGAGAGAATCTCTCTTTGGAGGTCTCACAGCAACAAAAACAGAAGGTTATCTTCCAAGTGACAAGACATGTTTTCCGATGGTCTGAGGCTCCACAACAGCGATTCTCAACCTGTGGGTCATGACCGTAGCGTCTAAGACCATCGGAAAACACAGATATTTACATTACGATTCATAACAGCAGCAAAATTACAGTTATGAAGTAGCAAGGAAAATAATTTTATGGTTGGGGGTCACCACAACATGAGGAACTGTATCAAAGGGTCGTGGCATTAGAAAGGTTGAGAACCACTGTGTTAGGCAATGAACTAACCACTTTGCATCAAATACCTCCTTTAATCCATTCAAGAATCCACAAATGAAATAGTACTGTCAGCCTTATGTTACAAATCAAGAAACCGAAGCTCAGGGAGGTTAAGTGACTTGCCAAGACCACACAGCATTTGTGTCATGGATCTGGGGCTCGGACCTGCTCAGTGTGGCTTCAGAGCCTGTCCTTGCCAGTCCTCGGAATGTCCTCAAGTCTGAGAAGGGAGGGAGAGGGGCTAGTCTGACTTCGAAGGGTCGGGGAGAGTTCCATCCGAGAGGGACGGAATGGAGAGTGAGAGAGAGAGAGAGAGCCAGGGTCCTGTGAGGAGCCCCTGTAGCATCAGCAAGGGGGACGGCAGTGGGCCCCCTTTTGGAGAAAGGTCATGGCAGGAACGAGATTAAAAGCATCCTTTAGGGCAGAGGAAGGGGAGAGGCCAAATGACCAGAGACGTCCAAGAAGACTAAAAATGTTGGGGTGAGCTTCCCCCGGAGATATGCAGCTTGGCCAGGAACCCTGCTTCCTCCTGGCACTCTCAGGCTGCTTGGCAAGGTTGTTATTGGATCTAGAACAATTGAGAAATTCAGTCTAGGGGCCATTGTTACCCATGGTGATGGTTGTTGCTATAGTGACATGGGTTATTTTGGATCCTCTGGGAAGCAGACTCTCAGACAGGACTAGGTGTGAGAGGAATTTAGTGGGGATGGAGAAAGCGGAGGGTCCTTCAGATTGCATTTCCGGTCTGACGCCAGGAGGGAGGAGGACTAGGAGGGAGGGTCTCAGGCAGCAGCACAGTTTCCAGAAAGGTTTGCCAGGCTGACGGGGACTCTTTGAAGCAGATTGCCTGTGGGAAGAGTCAGATCTCCCAGAAACGGGTCTCTGTGGCCACCTGAACACAGCCATTGGCTGGGAGCAGCGCACAGGAAGTGCGGCCTCAATACGACCTCGTGGTGGACCACAGCAGGGATGCTATGCTGGTCCATGACGCTCCCACAGCAGGAGATCGGGGTGGTGCCTTCTCATGGTCACCCCAACCAGCAGGGCAACTCCTTGGGGAGCCACGGGCCCGTCAAGCATGCCAAGTCTCTGTGCAGACCGAATGGGTAGATGAGTGTCAACTCCTACCACAGGGTTGGCACCCAAGAAATCCTGAGAGATGGGTAGCTGTCATTTTATCAAGTTTAGGAGACGAGAGAAATCTTAGCGAGGAACTGCATGCGCCTCTCAGTCCCATCTGGGGTTACCTAGTGATGTTCTTCTGAGGCTCTTCCTGCACCTTCTAGAAACCCCCTGTCTGCCCGCTCCCTGCCTCCTCTGCATTCCCAACCAGCCAGGGCGAGAGCCATCAGCCCACCTTTTGCCTGACCTGAGCCTTCTGATGAGAAAGTCAAGCCACCCTCGCTGGAGCAGAATTTCTCTTCTTCATGTAAGCTGACCTCGCTCGGTCTTTTTTTGAGATAAAGACCAGCTTGTGAACAACAACAATAAAATTTTTTTAAAAATGGTTTTGATTATACAATGACTGCTAGCCAGTGAGATGTGAGATCGGGGGGCCCCCGCCGCCAGGTCTGGGAGGTCCCGGAGTTTCGAGGCCAACCCTGTAGATTAGCGAGCCGCCTAAAGAAAACACAGCGGCCTGCTCTGTGGTTGCCGCTGGGCAATGCCATTCTTGCCCTCCCTGGTGACCGGTTCATTTAATTACTGAAAGGCAGGGTTTTATGGACTATTTGCCAGACCTCGTGTTTGTCTGGGGCACCTCGAGTTTCAGACGTTTACAGGAGTTGACGCTAGTTAAAATTCTTTTTGGTGGCCCGTGCATTCAGTTTGGGGGACCCGAGAGCAAGGGATAGAGGAAGGGGGACGCCCCAGAGAGACGAGCACGGAAAACATCCCTCCTCTAGAAAATGCTGAGGGTATGCGAGGAAAACATCAAAAATGGCGAAGGCTCTCCAAAATCGGAGGGGTCTGTCCCCCAAGACAGCCATCCCCTCAGGTGGCATCTGAAACATAAACATCCAGGGATGCTTACATCCCCCCAAAGTTCCCCCAGCCCAGAGCTTGAGACCGCCTTCCTGTCCTCCGCCGAGAAAAGAGCCCAATTTTCTGGCATTTGAGAATGAATAATATTTAAAGATTTAGGGAAAATTAGGCAAATGCACCTTGATTATAAACACATGGAGCCATTCCGCTTGGCCGCTTTAAAAATGTGGGTTTTAAAGCAGCTGCCATTAATAGCAAGTGCGTGGCTCGTCTGTTTTTTGTTTTTTTTTTCCTGGTAATAGACACGGCAAAGGGAAAAGAAATATTTGGCCATTTTTTGGATCTCTTTCCAGAGCAGGAAGAATTATTGAATGTAAATGGTATCTTCCTATCTCCCGGAGCAAACGAAACCTTCTCAGCGAAATGAAAGGAAAATTAACCATCGGGATTAGGTAAAAAGCATTACATTTCCTCGGGGCTCGGGTTACAAAGA
>PVJN01058565.1:0-12190 GCA_004026805.1 Lasiurus borealis | reverse complement strand
GGACCAGCAGTTAATTTTATGGTTGATAAACATGTTTCAGCTTGAGCTCTCAGATAATGTGTTTCTATGGGTCAACTGGGTAGCCTCTGGCGTGCTGACCTTTGAAATATGGGCATCACAGCCTGACATTGGAGGCTGTTCAGTTCCTCTGGTATCCTCACAGTTTGATACATCTTGTTTCTCACAAAGCCTCCTCCCTTGCGAACCCTAACTGTTCCCAAATATAAATGAGAAAATTAAACATTACCTTGATGAGAAAATAGCACTCTCTCATTGACACTTCCTCGCATACTCACCACTGTGTTATAGTTTTTAGTAGCTGTTTTTACATTTTTAATTATTTTGTAGAGTTAAAATATGTAATAATGGATAACTGTGCAATACATTAAATACTTATGGGGATGTTGTGCCTTCTGTTATAATATAAAATCCATCTATTCTGGTTGATGGGTTTTAACCTCACACAGAATACTTTAAACTCCATTTGGACTTGTGCCTACAATCACCTTAGCAAAGTCTCTTAAGTAACTGCGCACAGCCTAATTAGTATGCATTATCAATTAACAAACTTAATAGCCGGCAGATTGATTAGATCCTCTGTTGCAGGGGCAGAGCTGAAGCGAAACAGAATGAAAAATCATTGCACGCATACACTGCAGCTTTGTTATTTTCTCAGATCCCCTCCTCCTCCTTCACATTCCTTTAATTAATGCATGCATATGGTTCTGCATATCTGGTAAACCCAAGCTTTTTCTAACTCATAAAGCTCAATCTTAAACAGAGGGAGTCCATGCCTCCCTTTTATTTGGGAGTGGGGGGAGGTCTGTATATATCATTTTCACCCCTCTTTTTGCCCTTTGTATAGCACTGAATTTTAACGGACTGCTTCTCCCAGCCTGATTATCCTCCTGGTTGTGGGAATGGCAGAGGAATACAAAGATGAGTGGAAAGCATGTGCTTTCTAAAACAGAAGACCACTCAGGGGTGGTGGGAATGGGGGAGGAATACAAAGATGAGTGGAAAGCATGTGCCTTTTAAAACAGAGGACCACTCAGGAGTCACGTCGGTGGGGCTTTAACAACCGTAAAGTGCTTCCGGCAATTATTTCCAAAAAGAATAGTACAAATGGACTGTCCTGTTACATCTTGTCTATTTTTGATGGACTGGAAACAATATGAATAAATGAAGGAAAAATCCACATTTCCTGAAAGCAGGGATCAAGCAGAAAGGAGTTGCCAACTGCACTGTTCATAAAACGCTGGCATTATAAGAATTTTACACCTTCCATAAACATTCAACACAAAACTCTAAAAAGGCTTCTGAAGACATTTCCAACACCATAAATTGTCACCCTGCAGTGAGGGTTTGGGTTTTATTTTTCTATTTTAAACAAAGTAATGGTTCATGCCAGTCTTTTATGTATTAGCTGTTCTCAGGTAGCATATCATTTTGCTTCTATGTGGGAAGAGTTATGATTAGGTTATGGAGGAGGTCCGAAGAAGTTTTAATTTCTAATCTTAAGGACACCCCTGTATGTTTGTGGTTTATTGACTGTCCCTCCAAAATTCTATCAGGGATCCCAGGTCTAGTCAACTTTTTCTTGACCATCCTCGAGAAGAAAGCCCTGTTTCCCTCTCCGCTCCCTCCTCCTGCTATTCCCCCCTTCACTCACCACGCTCCAGCTACCTGGCCTTCTCACTCTTCCCAAACACATGAAGCTTTTCTGTCTCGATGGCTGTCCCTACTCTTCATATGGTTTGCTGTTTTCTTACCTGTAGGTCTCAGCTCAAATACCATCTCATAAGAGAGGCCTTGCCCAATCATCCATTCTAAAGTAATGCCCACTCTCTATGCCCAACCACCAGTACTCTTCTCATCACTCTATCGTACTGATGTCATAGCTCTCCCACTGTCTTACATTATTTTACTTATTTGCCTCTTTATTTAATATTTTCATCTCCTGTAAGAATGCAAGCTTCTCATTAGCAAGGACTTCATTCTTCATTCATAGCTGTTTGGCTTCAACATTGAGAACAATACCCATCACATTTTAGGAGCTTAATTAATGTTTGTTGAGTGAAAATATTATTAAATAAATAAATAGGGTAGGCATGAGTATGTATGTGTACAGGGAGAAGAAAAGAGGGGGTCAATACTGAACCTAGAGTACATCAACATTTACAAAATGAGCCCATAAGCAAATGACATTGAGAGAGAAAGAGAAAGGGAGAGAGAGAGAGAGAGAGAGAGAGAGAGAGAGACACTTGACCAATAAGTACAGGAAAAGATGTTTATCCTTAGTCACTAGGGAAATGCAAATAAGAAATCACAATGAGATACCCCTTTATATTCACTAGGATGGCTAGAATGAAGAAGACAGATAATAGCAAGTGTTAGCAATAGGATGTGGAGAAATTGGAGCACCCATACATAGCTAGTGAGAATGTAAAATGGTACACCCTCTGTGGAAAACAATCTGGAAGTTTCTCATAGAGTTACCACATGACCCAGTAATTCCATTCTGAGATAAATAACCTAGAGAAATGGAAACACAGGTCCAAACAAAAACTTGTACACTAATGTTCACAGCAACATTATACACAACTAGAGCCCTGGTGCCCAGATTCATGCACTGGTGGGGTCCCTCAACCTGGCCTGCACCCTCTCACAATCTGAGACCTCTTGGAGGATGTTGGATAGCCAGTTTCTGCCTGATCCCTGCAGACCCAATTCAGACAGAAAGAGCCCAATCCTGTGTGTTGAACAACTGTCCCCTAGTTATCAGTGTGTGTCAAAGCGACTGGTCGACTGGTTGTTTGGGCATTTGGTCACTTAGGCTTATATATAGATAGATAGTAAAAAAATGAAAACAGCCCAAAGTCCATCAATTGATGAATGGATAAATAAAATGTGGCATGTCTATACAACAGATTATTATCCTATCTAATAAAAGAGTAATATGCAAATTAACCATCACTCGGCTACACCCACAAACCACACCCACCGAACAATCAGGAGTGAGTATGCAAATTAACCCCAACCAAGAAGGCTGTGGCCATGGAGCGAGCAGGAGGGAGGCTTGGGTTTCCCCAGCAATGGAGGAAGCCAAACTTTCCACACACTGGCAGGTCCAGCCCTCCACTCAAGGCTACAAAGTTTCAATTGTAGAAGATAAATAAACCCCAGATACCAGGGCCTCCACTTGGGTCACCAGGGGGGCATGACTGGCCTGCAAACCACAACAGGCCCCTTGCCCAGGCCACCCCATGCCCCAAGAGAATCCCCACCCTGATCTGGGACACCTTTCAGGGTAAACCAGCTGGCTCTCATCCATGTAACAGAATTCAATCCTATCTAATAAAAGAGAAATATGCATCACTCCAACACACAAGATGGCTGCTCCCATGTGGTCAAAGATCCTGTCTTCATGTGGACACAAGATGGCCACCACAAGATGGCCAGCAGGGGAGGGCAGTGAGGAGTGACCAGGCCGGGAGAGGAGGGAAGTTGGGAGTGATAGGACCTGCAGGGAAAGGCAGTTGGGGGCGGGGGATCCAGGTCTGCAGGGGAGGGAAGTTAGAGGCAAACAGGCTGGCAGGGGAGCAGTTAGGCATCAATCAGGCTGGCAGGGGAGTGGTTAGGGGGTAATCAGCCTGACAGGCAGAGGCGGTTAGGGGTAATCAGGAAGGCAGGCATGCAAGCAGTTGGGAGCCAGCAGTCCTGGATTGTGAGAGGAATGTCCAACTGCCTCATCCTCATAGGTAGGACCGGGCCTAAAGGGGCAGTTGGACATCCCTTGAGGGGTCCCAAATTGGAGAGGGTGCAGGCTGGGCTGAGGGGACTCCCTCTCACCCCATGCATGAATTTTGTGCACCGGGCCTCTAACATGCTATATCAGTAAACATTAAAAATATTGTGCTATGTGAAGGAATTCATCACAAATGACTAGTCTCTTTTGTATGATTCCATTTGTAGGAAATGTCCAGAATAAGCCAATCTACAGAGACAGAGTCTGATTGTTTACTTGCACTGGGCTTGGAGGAGGGGAAAATAAGGAGTGACTGCTAACAGGTACCAGGTTTCTGTTTGGGGTGATGAGGAGGCTATAAGATTGATTGTGGTGATAGCTGAACAACTCTTCTGATAAACTAAAAAATACTGAATAGTCTGCTTTCAAATGGGTATTGTCTGTGGATTATGTCTCAATAAAGCTGGCATTTTAAAAAAAAATCCATAAAGGAGATTAGAAAGGAATGGCCAGAGATGTGATGGAAATTATAGGGTGTCACAGAGTGTTTCACAAAAGAGAAGGTGTTCATCAGTGGCCAGTTCTGCCAGAGATAAACAAAAAAGGACTACGAAGTGCCCATTGGGGTACAAACAGGAAGAAGCTCAGTGGAGCACCAGAGAGACATCTTTGTATGGGTTTCCCAGAAACAGACCATAATATAAAATGTATGTGTACAAGTTTCTTTGAAGATGCAGAGAACATGCTGGTAGAGGAATGTGGGAGGATACAGAAAAGGGAGGGCAATGGTGGAGGGTACCTCATTACAGGCAGTCCTCGGGTTACACTGGATTGGATGTACATCTCCCATTTATTTATATTAAAAAAGTTCCATTATGTCAACGTATGTACATGTATGCTTTATGTTTTTTTTATTATTTATTTACCACAAGTAAAGGTTAGGAATTGTTATCTTTCTTTTAAATTTATTTTGCTGTTTCACTTCATTAACTGCTGTGTATGTGCTCCATGTGAGTGACGTAGGTGCTTATGTAGGTGGGAGTCAGAATCAATAATTGTCTCTCTAATAGAAAGTGTGGACAAGGAACCCCGAAGGCTGGCCAACCTTGAAGCTCTGAAAGGTCAGAGTCAGCCACCCCCTTTCTAATTGAGACACTGGTAGCTGAAGCAACCTCCCCACCAAATAATCTTGTAAATCCTTACTGTTAAGATCATCTACCTGTTATTGGAATTGCCTGTTTCAGGGCAAAGGGTGGATCCCAAACCTGTATAAAAGGGATGGCAAGGCCAAAGGAAGGGGTAGCTCTCCCACTAGAGCAGCGGTTCTCAACCTGTGGGTTGAGACCCCTTTGGAGGTCGAACGACCCTTTCACAGGGGTCGCCTAAGACCAGCGGAAAACACCTATTTCCCATGGTCTTAGGAACCAACAGACTGCTCCTCAGTGTAGCAAAGTGTAGCAATGTAGTTTACTGTTGTCATATGAAGATTGTTACCCATGCTACAACACGATTCAAGGCAAAATTTCATTTATTTGTAATTAGAAATAAATATTTCACAATATATAATTACATATTGTTTTTGTGATTAATCACTATGCTTTAATTATGTTCAATTTGTAACAATGAAAATACATCCTGCATGTCAGATATTTACATTACAGTTCACAACAGTAGCAAAATTACAGTGATGAAGTAGCAACAGAAATAATTTTATGGTTGGGGTCACCACCACATGAGGAGCTGTCTTAAAGGGTCGCGACATTAGGAAGGTTGAGAACCACTGCACTAGAGGAAGGCTCCCGCCTGACCCCCCATATGACGAAATTAATACTTTTCTAGTCTCTCTTCATTTGCCTGCGGCCTCCTCCAGAACCAGAACCCTGAACGGGAACCCTGAACCACACGGAAGGTTAAAGGGGTTCCCCCAGGTGGGTTCCGACTTACAGCGAAAATCCCTTTACGTTGCGCCATAGGAATGGATCTCCAAAGTAACCCAACCCCAGGACCTACTGTACCAGTGAGTCAGGTAGCAAGCAGAGCAGAACCCTCAGGACACTCTGGCCCTCACCTGCGGGGAGCTGGCCTGTCAGCGCACTCCCTCCCCGCCCAGGGCCTGGCTCTCCTGCTGCTCTGGTGCTGGGCACAGGGGCCGGGAGTCTACCTGTGGCAGACGCCAGGAAGCAATGGAAGGTGGAGCTCTGGAGGCCCTGGTGGGTCCACTCCAGGAGGACTGGCGGCCTCTGTGGACAGGGAGCCTGTTCTCCTCCCCTCCCGCATGAGGGAGGGCCGCAGAGCGCAGGTGCAGGTGAAACTCCGCTCCAGAGGAGGGATGGGAAGGCAAGGGGTGGCCAGAGCCAGGTGAGGCAGAGGGAGGGAGAGAGGGAGGGAGGCAGCCTCTGCCCTGAAGCTGGGGCTCTCTGTGGAGAGCCGGAGACTGGACACCTCAGAAGCTCGAGGAGGGTGGAGAGGGCTTCTCCCAGCTGGAGCCTGGCCTCCCTGGCCCAGGGGCACCACCCTCGTCAGTCTGGAGGTGACAGCTGTGATAACGCGGCAGGGCAAACCGTGCTTGTGGCGATGCTGGTGTCAACAAACCTACTGCACTGCCTGCTGTGTAAAAGTATAGCCGTGCAAAACCATGATGTACAGTACATACTGCTTGGTCATGATGACAAACAGCTGTTGGTGGCTTTATGTCATTACTATACTGTAGTTTTATTGTTATTTAGCAATAAATCTTGTAAATCCTTACTGTTAAGATAATCTACCTGTTACTGGAATTGCCTGTTTCAGGGCAAAAGGTGTATCCCAAACCTGTATAAAAGGGATGGCAAGGCCAAAGGAAAGGGTAGCTCTCCCACTAGAGCAGTGGTTCTCAACCTGTGGGTCTTTCTACTTACAAAAGAGCTTGCTGTCATGGAGGGACCTGGAGAGTATGCTACAAAGCAAAGTAAGCCAGAGAAAGACAGGTATCACGCGATCTCACTCAGCCGTGGAATCTAATGAACAAAATAAACTTTGGGACAAAATAGATCCAGAGACCTAGAAGCGTGGAACAGTCTGTGGAATCTCAGAGGGAAGGCAGGGATGGTTGGATGGGAAGAGAGCAACCAAACGGCTTGGATACAGAGTGGGTGGAGGCCTGGGAGGGGTGGGGCTGGGCGACTAGAGCCAATGGGAGAAAAAAGGAGACATATGTAATACTTTCAATAATGATTTTTTTTAATAAAAAGGTTGCTGTAAACAGAATGACTTGTTATACAGGCAGCAGCCTCACGCACCTTGTGTTTACCATGTCTCCTGATTGCATCATTTTCTCTCTTGCTTGATTTAACCTCAGGTTGTTTTGTATAGTTAACAGTGTACAGCTTGTAGCCTAGGAGCAACAGGCTGCCTCAGATAGGTAGGAGTGAAGTAGGCTATGCAATTTAGGTGTATGTAAGTGCCCTCTACAATGTTCGCACGGCGACAGAATGACCTAAGGATGCATTTCTCAGAACATACCCCACCATTAAGGGGTGCATCAATGTATCCAGTATATCTCTGCATATCCTCTATGGAGCCCTCGTGTTTGCCTTTCATAGGCTGATCCCACCAGCAATCTGTGAGCTTCAAAAGGGTATGGGCCACAGTTATGAAACATCAATGCCCCTCTAAGAATTTATAGCCTCTAAAACAACATGGGCAGATTGTGAAATAGACTTTGCCAATTTAATAAAATATCAAAATTGTCATCCATTATCACCATAATTTTACATGAGAAATAACATCTAACAATAGCAAAAAAAAACCCACAAAAATAATAAAAAACAACTTCCCAAAATAGCAAGTACATATTTTCAAGTTGAAGTTGGAAGGATGCTTTCCCACAGAGCACGGTTGGATATATAATTTCTTTTTCTCATTGCAAGGTGGACTGGTCAAAATTTTGCCACAGAATAGTGTTGAGAACCACTATCTGGACTAGAGAGATATTTGGGGCCTGATAAAGTCATAAGTAAACACGTGCTCATGTTATACAGATGTACGTAGAGTTGGTTTTGATTAACAATTATCTACAGCTGATCAACAAGTCTAGGCCCTTCTTTCCTGCTCTCTACTTCCTAGGACCCTCACCTGTCTGCTCCTCAATTCTGACCCTACATCCCCTAATCCACTTTATTCTTCACTTTTGTTTGTTAACTTCTAATTCCTTAATAATTTGTAATCTTACTGCCAGTGTAGGGAAATTAAATTAAGTTTGTGAATATTGTCACAATTTCTGGGGGTGGGAGGAGGGCCCTGCCCTGTCCTTAGCACCAGGGCATTCCCTGGCCACTGGCCCAATCACACAGACTCTCACAATATTCTCAGATATTGTGACAAGAGTAAAAAACTATTTTTACTGGTAGAGCAAATGAAATTAGTCACCGGGGTAACTTGTTATGGAGTCTTCCAGTTCTTGGCCTTTGCTTTTAAAGGTAAATATTTAAAACATAGTCTGCCAGCAACAATGGTCAAAAATTGGTCAACCCAGTAGCAATGAGTGACCTAATGCCCAGATTGTGGTCTTAAAGACAATTTCTTACTAAAAGGAATCAGCGTCCTTGAGAAGTGATCCATTCTAGCACTGTATAAGCTGAGCCTGGAACAGTTTGTCGTATCAGAAAGCAAGACAGCTACCAAAGACAATCGAAGTCATGTCAAAAGGCCAACTAAAAGGTATTCCCACTGACCAAAGATGAAAAAAATCTGAGAATGAAAAAGAATAACAGCCTTGGCTTGATGGCTCAGTTGGTTGGAACATCATCCCACATACCAAAAGTTGTGAGTTCAATTTCTACTCAGGGCACATACCTAGGTTTTGGGTTTGAGTCCTAGTCAGGGAGCTTACAGGAGACAATTGATCAACACTTCTCTCTCTCACATCAATGTCTCTTTCTCTCTCACACACACACTTCCTCTCTCTCTCTCAAATCAATAAAACATATCCTCAGGTGAGCATAAAGAAAGAATAACAAGTATAATATATTAAAGTATATAAAATATATTAAAATCTATAGTATGTAAAGATAAAAAATAATTGATAACTTAAGATGATGTTTGGAATCTATAATAATAAAAGTATAATATGCTAATTAGACCAGACAGCCAAGCAACTTTCTGGACGTCCTTCCAGATAACCTTCCAGACAAAGCTGAGGCTGCAAGGGCCAGCTGAGGTTGTGAAGGGCTGTGAGGGCTGAACCCCTTGCATGGATTTTGTTCATTGGGCCTCTAGTCTATAAAAATAAAAACAAAATATGCTAATTAGATCAGATATCCTTTTGGACGAAGCTGGGACTGCAGCCACGGGATCAAGGCAGCCACTGTGGCTGCGAAGGCCTACTCTTGCATGAATTTCATGCATCGGGCCTCTGGTTGGTAAATAAGAGGAAAGAATCAAGTATTCATCTTGACTTTTCTGTTCCAACAATACCCCAAGGCAATCAGATAGTTGTTAAGGCAAAGTTCTTCATAGAAGAATTGTAGATAATAAATGCAGAAGGAATGATAGAATTTATCACTATTTTGCAAACTTGATGAAATAATGGATCTGAACAACAATCCCCAATGGTTGCTCAAACCATTAGGTGAAAGGCCAGTGTGAAGCTTTATATGATGAGTCAGGCTAACAATCCCTCAGCCTAGTGGTCAGTTGTAAAATCACAAGAGGAGAGACATCAGACATCATGTACCTCCTGGAGTAATGCAACATCATGTTCAAATAAGTAGTCTTGTGAAAAAAAATAGAACCCATATCTGACTAAGGCTCTAGATTTTAGTATGGGACACCGAGAACAGAAAAATATATTTAACTTTGGAAACGCATTTAGCAAGATCAGAATATGATAAATTTTATAGGAAAAACAATCTGACTTCCTCTATAAATAGCAATAAAAGGGGGAAGAACCTAGAGATTTAAAAATGGTTTAAAGGCATACCAACAACACGCAGAGTATGTAATCTGCTTGGATTCTGAATACGAATCAGGCACAGAAAAGGAGTTATGCTGCAATTGGAAAAATCTGAGTACCATTAGATGGTTGATGATGTTAAAGAATTATTGATACTTTTTTAGGTGTGATGATTGTATTGTGATTATTTTTTTAAGGGTCATTATTTTTATAGGTATATATTGAAGAATTTACAAAAGAAAACATATTATTTCCGTTTTTTTTTAAAAAAAAAACACTCAAAAATAGTCAAGGAGGGGATGTGGGAAAGGTGCCTAGGTAAGAAACATTTGTCAGGTGCTGCCTACTGCAGCATGGGCACCTGGGGGGTTATTATATAGTCTCTCCACTTTTGTATTTGTTGGTAACTTCCCATAATAAAAACTAAAATCTTAACTTCCCCAGAGTTTTCAGGATCAAGCTTTCCTGGCAGAATATGTCTGTGGTAGGATTACCACCTGTAGGTAAAACCAACAGCTTGCCTTCCGTGAACTGATAGCGGGCAATCTGCAAGCCCGTGCTACTTAATTTTAATGTGCCCCACAATTGAGATATCCTGAGGCTCTTTTCGGGAAGACTTCATTGTTTATTTAGTAACACGTAAGTGGAAGTGGGGGCAAAAAATTAGTTTCTTTTTCACTCACTTTGTAAAATCAAAGAGGGAAAAAGGACAAAGCTAGTTTAACTCAGGCCTTGCCGTTTCTCATTGAAGCAGGTAGGAACAATAACAGTAACAGCTAACACTTCAAGTCACTGTGCTAAGCCAGCTACCTTCCATCCAACGACACTTTGAGATAGGTACTATTATTATCCCCATTCCACAGCTAAAGAAACAGGAGTTTAGAGAATTAAAAATAGTGCCCTTCTTCCACTCCTGAACCTGCTAAACCCATTAGCTATATCTGCTTCCTACTCTGTGGTCTTTAATTCTGTTCCTTCAGACTCATAATGGCAGCTGCCACATTTGAGCACCCACTATGTTCCAGTAATATGTCATTTACTTACAGCAATTCACTTTAATCCTCACTGAAATCCTGAAAGTTGGAGGCGGTGGGAGGGGGGACTATCCCCTTCATTTCTTAGATGAAGAAACCAAGGCTCAGAGAAGTAACCTGCACAGGACAACAATGCCAGCAATGGATGAGGATTTCAAACAGACCCCAAAGTCTGCCTCTTAATCACTACCCTGCTATCTGTGGCTCAAATGGTTCCTCCTCTGTCCCCACCTCCACCCCCAACCATCACTACACGGCTTGTTCCCCTCCCTTTTAGTTCCAATGCCATTACATCACGCAAGCTTATTGAGGGTAGGGATAGTGTTCATTCAGCAAATACCCGTCAGGAACCCATGTCCAGGCACCAAATCTTCCACAGAGCCTAGCACGTGGTGCTTCACAACTGTCATCTGAACGGCATCATAGTCCTTAAGATAAGGGTGAGATAAAACGCTATTTACAGCCAACATTTTAAAAAATATAATATGTTGGAGAGCATTATGCTAAGTGAAATAGCCAGTCAGAGAAAGATAAATATCACATGATCTCACTCATTTATGGAATATAATGAACAACATAAACTGATGAACAAAAACAGATTCAGAGACAGAGAAGCATTGATCAGACCATCAAACCTCAGAGGGAAGGTAGGGGAGGGTGGGGGTAAAGGGGAGAGAACAACCAAAGGACTTGTATGCATGCATATAAGCCTAACCAATGGACACAGACACCAAGGGGGTGAGGGCATGAGTGGGGTGGAGGGGGGTGGAGAGGGTCATGGGGGAATAAGGACACATAAGTAACACCAATAAGGAAATAAAAATAAAAATATAGTATGTAATTATTCCTCACCCCAGCCCCAATTTTTTCCTAAATAAATCAGTATCCATTTCACTGAAATCATTGTTTGGGGTATGTTACAGCCAGAGCAAATATAAAATTTCACCAGGTCTGGCCAATGGTGTAAAACTCTGAATAGTAATGTGGTATGGGAACAGCTTAGGGTCAAAAACCTGTGACTTTTTGAGGGAGAGAAAAGCCAGGAGGCCCTTCACTGTGTTCTTTTGCTGGAGTTAGCACTTTTCTTCTAGATTTTTTTAAAATTATAAATAGCCACTCTAACCCTTTTTAATGTAACACTGCTGAAAATATATAATTATTCAAAGTGGAAAAGGGGAAAAAAATCACTCTTCATTATTTAATGCAAATGAACCAAATTGGAAAAATTCCATGTTTCCTCCTCTGAAAAATCTATGTCTCTTATTTTTACCATTCTCAGTCCTTTGTTTTATATCATTTACACTCAATTCAGAAAATGCCTGTCTAAATTCACTTTCTTAGCTTAAGTTACTAACCCCTTGTTCTTTGTATTTGACACTAAATCAAATAGCTTTGAAACAATTATCCTCTCTATTCCCTTCAGAATTGTCTATACTTTAATGAGTTCCCATTTAATCTCCTCTTTGCCAAAGAATA
>PVJN01058564.1:0-12084 GCA_004026805.1 Lasiurus borealis | reverse complement strand
CTTTTCCTAAAGGCAGCCTGGGATGGGGCCCTGGAGCCCCGGTGGGCTGCAGGACAGCCCTCACCCTGCCTCCTTCTCCGAGGCTCTGGCCTCGGCCTGTTTCAGCTCCTCTGTCCTGTCCTGCTTTGGAGCCTCGGAGGTAGCCCACTGTTTTCTTTTTCAGGATATGTGTTGTCTTAACCCCAAAGCCAAGAAATGCTCATTAAATACAAATTGAAAAATTCTGAAAATCAGGAAGAGAAAACATCTCCCAGTCATCTCAAATATTAACATTGTTGTTCTTCCCTCTCCCTGTTGTTTAAGTTGGAGTGACGGTTTATGGAGCCATAATTTACACTTCTGTGCATTTGTAACTGGTAATCTCTGTGTCGACCGGTGCTCCTCTCCGTGCTGGCGGATCCTCTGGCTCTGCCCGCCCTGAGCTCTGAGCTGCCTGCCTTGACTGGCTTCTCCCCCGGGTCCTGCCACTCTTGGCCCCCAGTTTTCCTGCCGATGCCCTTTCTGGGCGGGAACCTGTGAGCTGCTCTGCGGAAGGGGGCTCCCGGGGTCTGAGCATGCCCTCCTGGGCCTGGAGCACGTGCCACCCAGGCCTTCCCAGTGGTCACCTGGATGATGCTCAGGCCTCTTCCCTGATCCGTGTGGCAGCAGTGGACACGCAGCTCACAGGGTCCTTGCTTCTCCCAGATGCAGGTACGGAGTGAGGAGAGGGGCTGGGCTGGGCCTCACCCTCACTGGCCTCTGCTCCAGGGCCCAGGCTCCCACTTCCTGTTCCTGCCTGCGGGGGTGTGGCTCTTCCTTCTGCCCGGCATTGCTGCTCCTGCTTGACTCCGTGCAGATGGAGTCCTGGGGAGGAGCCTGGGCCCAGGTGGGGAAGGTCACACCGCTGATGGGCGGCCAGACCCAGGTTTCATTCCTTAGACCAGGCTCTAGACCAGGCTCTGTGTCCTCAGATCCCGGGACTCAGAGTGACCAGAGCTGAGGCCTCACTGGTGGAGCTGAAGCCCCGCTGGCCTGGTCTGTCCTCTCCACAGACCTGGCTTCCCGCTGGGTGTGAGCCTGGCCTCTGCTGCACCCTGCCACGCTCTCTGCTGCCCTAGGAGGCCAAGGCCTTCCTCCCCCCGGTGCCTCCTTAGCTCCTTGGAAGTGACCTTGGCACCGGGTAGGGGTGGGACCTTCTGTGATATCTCCGGGCCCAGCCTGAGCCTGGCACCTGTGCAAGGGAGTAGCCGCATCAAGGGGCCAAGGGCTAAAAACTCAGGGCCTCCCGACCCCCAGATCTTCTGCCCCTCAGAACATATGAGGTGTGCATCTTCATGTTTTGTTGGTCACAGTGAGGTTCCGGGTCTGCCACTCAGTCACTGGTGCTATGGCCCGCCTGCCTCTGCCTGGAGCGCTGTCCCTGCTCTGGGAGAGGTTGCTGACTGGTGGAACCGAAGCAGTGTTGGTGGCTGCAGATCAACAGGAGAATCACAGCAGGAAGAGGGGGTTGGAGAGTGCTGTCGTTCCTTGCTTTGCTGTATTTTTCTCATTTATTCCTGAGGTCTCTCTCCTTCCTGTCCCTCTTCCAGAAGCACCCATGCTAACGTAATGTGTCTGGAATCTCCTGGGTAAGAAGCTGTGAGAAATTCACGTGGTTGTTTTGTAGATGTTTATAACATTTACAGTAAAGGACTCGACTCTTACCTCAGGAGGGTGTGGCCAGCAGGCCTCACCCAGACACCTGGCACCTGCTGGCACACAGCAGAGTTGCAGATGGGTCCCCATGTGCTGGCTGCACCCTGAGCATTCTTGGGGGGGGGGGGTCTTGGCCATTCAGTTTTCCCTTTGGAAAAGTCCCTCCTTGTATTTTGTTGGTTTCCTGTGAGTGTTCTTTTCTTCTTTCTTATTGATTTGTAGGAGCGCCTCCAGATTCTACGTTAATCACTCTTGTCATTTGGTGACCTGTCACCCTGTCTGTTTTTGTTTTTGTCACCTTACATTTTGTGCTTTTGGGGTCTTTGTTTTTGAGGTTTTGTTTTATATTTTTTTCACATCACAAAGGTATTCTCCCACAGTTTTTTCTTTTATTAGTTCTAGAGTTATGCACTTCACGTTTAGGTCTCTAATTGCCCTTTATTTATAATGTGAGGCAGGTGTTGACATGGAGTTTTCCTCCCGATATCACTTACGGTGCAGCCTCCTCTTTCCTGAGTGCTGTCCCGCCCTCCGCGCCCAGGCCACTCCCTGGTTGGAGCTGTGGCAGGCTCTCACAGCTGGAAGGAGAGTGCCCGTGGTGTTTATTTTCAGAATTAACCTGCCTATTTGTAGACCTCTTTTTCTCCCTCTCATTCTAGAAGAATTATTTTTGTTTGGTTAGATGCTTCACCAGCCGAAACCGGTTTGGCTCAGTATAGAGAGTGTCGGCCTGCAGACTGAAGGGTCCCAGGTTTAATTTTGGTCAAGGGCATGTATCCTGGTTGTGGGCACATCCCCTGTAGGGGGCGTGCAGGAGGCGGCTGATCGATGTCTCTCTCTCTCATGGATGTTTCTAACTCTCTATCCCTTTCCCTTCCTCTCTGTAAAAAATTAAAAAAAAAAAAAGTTGGTGCTGGCCCTGTGATTGTAATCATAATTCATAAAGCAAGCTTGGGCTGATTGGCTTTTGATATCGCTTAGTCATCTCATCATGAACGGGGTGCGTGTTTCCCCTTAACTCACGTTTGTTCCTGAGCAGGCTGGATAACTTGTAGCTTTTGTTGTTATGGTGTGAAATCCGTTCTTTGACTTCTCATTCTCACAGTTACAATCTTCTGCTTGTGTGGGCATTTTCACACCGATGATGACGGTTTTGTCCCGCTCCCCTCCCCACGGTGTTTGTGTTTTTCCTCTGGGCTGATTGCGCTGGTGGGGCAGCAGGACTGCAGGGAGGGTGTACATCCTGTTTTCTTCCCGGCGTGGTGGCCATTACTGTCATTAGCGCCGCTCTCCCAGGGCTGGTCCAGGCTGCAGCATGACTTTGGGAGTGGTTTTGAAGAGCATCTTGAGTGCCCTCCCTGGCGTGCAGGTGGTGGCTGCGGTTGGGAGGATTTTGAGGTGCTTGCTATCCAGGCCCATTTGGAAAAAATGCCAAGATCAGCCGGGCCTCTCTGCTGGGGTTCATGGGGTCACAGGCACCGGGATTGTGCCACACTTTACTTAGTTCCTTTCCCAGGGCCAACACCAGAAGTTTCCCCTGATCTGGAGCATGCGGCGTGGGGGAGGGGCAGGCCGCCGAGTCCTCCGTGCACATCCTCATGCCCCCTGTGTCCTCTCTCCCCAGAACGTGCTGGCCAAGGCCCTCTATGACAACGTGGCCGAGTCCCCGGATGAGCTCTCCTTCCGCAAGGGCGATATCATGACGGTGCTGGAGCGGGACACCCAGGGCCTGGACGGCTGGTGGCTCTGCTCGCTGCATGGGCGCCAAGGCATCGTGCCCGGGAACCGCCTCAAGATCCTGGTGGGCATGCACGACAAGAAGCCTGCAGGGCCCGGGCCCGGCCCGCCTGCCCCTCTGACCCCGCCCCAGCCCGGCCTCCACAACCCGGCCGCCCAGTACACGCCTATGCTGCCTGTCACTTACCCACCGCAGTCCGACAGTATCTACTTGGTGCCCACCCCCAGCAAGACCCAACAGGGGCTCTACCAGGCCCCGGGGCCCAGCCCGCAGTTCCAGTCTCCCCCGGCCAAGCAGACAGCCACCTTCTCAAAGCAGATGCCCCATCACCCCTTCCCCAGCCCGGCCCCAGACCTTTACCAGGTGCCTCCGGGGCCTGGCAACTCCGCCCAGGACATTTACCAGGTGCCACCTTCCGCTGGCATGGGGCTTGACATCTACCAGGTTCCTCCCTCCATGGATGCACGCAGCTGGGAGGGGACAAAGCCACCACCAAAGGTAAGGCCACGCTGGCATGGCTGGGCAGCCCTCCTGGAGGGTTTCGCCCAGACCCTGGTTTCTGGGCACAGCAGGGCACAGCTAAACACCCTTGGATTCTCGGGGGCTCCCGCAGTGGCTTGTATTTGGGAGGTGGTTGTTTGGGGAATGTGTTCGTTCTGCTGCTGATGATGGGTGTGAACAGGCGGGGCCGGCCCAGAGAGGAGAGAGCTGACTGGCCTTGGACCGTGAGGTGAACTTCTCACAGACAAATGCCAGTGGGAGGGTGCAGCCGGTCAAAGGCCTGGAGGAGTGGAAAGTCTCTGTGTTCTGGGTTGGCAGTTTAAGACTTGGCTGGTGATGCCGGAGCAACAGGCTGGGGACAGACTCCCAAGGGCCTGGTGCCACCTAAGACCCCGATGCTTTCCGGAAGATAGGGGGTTTTGAGTGGAAGTGACCTGCTCAACCCATATTCTAGTTAAGTCCTTCTGCCCAGAGAGCAGAGGGTATGGGAGCATTGCGGGTCCCAGGCAGGGGCAGGGGACCCAGGAAAGGGAAGGGGGGTTGGGAGTGTAGGGTGGCACTTGAAGGGGCAGAATCCAGCATGGAGTGCAGTGCAGCAGTTAGGGGAGGGTGGCTGAAAACCCAAAAGAATGGATTGAACAAAAGGAGAGGGTTTTTCTCACATCCTCAGTTTGGGAATGAGCAGTGCAGGCCTGACACAGCCCCTCTGCCTGTCAGGGGCCATGGCTCCTTCCATCTTGTTCCTCTGACATTGTCGAGGTAGGGCCTTTACAGCTCACGCAGGAGGACCCTGAGAAACGGTGCGGAGCCCACACCAGCAGGGAGGCCCTTACAGCCTTCCCAGCTCCAGCTCCTCAGCTTGTCCCTCCTCAGAGAGAGACCACAGCACGTGATGCGACTCGGCAGCCCTGGTGGGAGAGGATGGGCAGTGGGCACAGCAACCGGGCTCTGCTGGGTCAGCTTCCCTGGGCCCAGGGCCGCCTGTGTTTGGAGAGGTAGCAGCCGAGGAGACTCCCTCTGCAGCTCTGAGCCTCTGTCCTCAGAGCCAGCCCAGTGGAGGTGGGAGACTTGCCCCTGCCCACAGGATGGAGCTTAGCAGCCAGGAGACCTCCCTGGAGGTCACTGGCTGCCCGGCAGAAGGTGTCCCATGACACTGGCTACCAGGGAACCCTGGGTCACTGGCTCCCACTTCCGGGTCCTTCAGCGCTCTGGCCAGAGACGGGCGGCGCTGGCCTGCGATGGCCTAGAATAGGCTGCTCCCAGGTAGCTTAGCAGGAAGTAGTGAAGGGAGCAGTTCCTAGCTGGTGAGCCTTGGGGCAGGGTTAGGGTTAGGGTTAGACAAGCCCTAATTCTCTCTCTCTCTCTCTCCCTCTCTCCCCCCCCCATCCCCTCCACACACACACCCAGGGAGGCATACCTTTCCCCTTCCCTCATCTTTGCTGCATCAGGCGGCAGCAGTGAGACCAGGTGTTGGTCATTGGCTGTTCCCCTCCCCTTGGGGAGACTTGCTCTCAGTCTGCTTCTGGGCTCACCTCCCCCAAGAAACCTCATTGCTCCGGACCTGGGCAGCCTTGATCACATCTGCTTCTCTTTTATGATCAGGAAAGTGAAGCTTGTTTGTCATAAAAAATGGGTGATGTCTGAAAAGTCTAGATGGGAGATGCCCCCGTCGAGGTGATCACTGGGGATTTTGGCATGCTTTGTCTAGCGTACTCTGTTCATCTTTCACAGATTTGTGCACATACTTTTGCATTTTGAGATAGCATTTTGTTGAGTCCCTAAACATGATTGTGACTACGGCCCTGGATTTGCTCTGTTGCCCCTCCAGGGCGGGCTCTCAGCAGTTTCTGACATACGTGTCTCTGACACACAGCCAGGCGAGGACACATTGGTGTGCGGCACTTGTGTCCACATTTCAGGGTTGCGCTTTCATAGCCTCGCCTCCCCCTCACAAGGCTGGGAAGTAGCCCTGGTCCAGGGAGAGGCTGGCCGGGCCTGGGAGGAACCCTGCCAGGACTCTGGTTGGGGGAGGTCAGGGCCACACCAGGTGTCAGCACCATTTGGGCAGGGGCGTGGCCTTAGGAGGCAGAGGGCAGAAGGGGAGAGGCCCCCAGGGAAGGGGTGTTTTGTGAGGTCACTCTTGGGGGAGTGCCTCTGGGTCAGGGGCCGCAGCTGTGCCTAAGGGAACAGCTGTGGCTCTGGCTCAGGCACCGGGGAGACACAGCTGAGCTCAGTTCTGTTCCTTTTGGGCGCTTCATCTCCCCAGGCTCCTGGTGCCGGGCCATGGGGGTGCCAGAAGCAAGGGGACCCATGCCAGTTTGCCCCTCACTCTTGATATAAGAGGTTAGGTGGCCGGGTGCTCCGTCCAGAATTGCTCCATTTCTCAGAGGAGGAAACCAAGCTTCCAGAGGCAGGTGGAGTGGGGCTGTGCCAGGCCCGTCAGCCTGGGCCACGTGACCCAGTGACCCGTTTGCAGATGGGAGAGGCTGGCAGCCGGGCTGCCTTGAGGTGGCCGGGTCCCTGGGCAAGTGGCCCATCCCATCTCACTGGGTCTTGGAAGCCGTTAGTGTCATGTCTCACTCCTGCCCTGCAGATGCCCTGCCTGGTTGTCTGTCTTCGGGTGTGCATCTGGCAGGGGGTATGCGTGTGTCTGTCTGGCACTGCTCAGATGTGCCTGAGAGCACGTGGTCTGGGATTGGGGTCTATTTTCTGCCACCCTGGGGGCCTCAGGTCCTGCTAATGGGGCCCAGGTGCAGAGCAGGGCGGCCTGCGATTAGGTGGCTCAGCAGCTCTCCGGAGAGCTGATTTCCCTAATGAGCTTTTCCCCACTGGCAGCTGCCTGACTGTTTTTTCTACCAGAAGAACTTAAGCTGGCCAACATGGCTGCTTACTGTCACCAGCTCAGCCGCAGGCGTGGCAAGCTGCCCAGGGCTCGGGTCTGGTCCCCAGAGCCCTTTTGCCTACACTGCCGCCCCGTGTCATCTGTGGGAGACTGGAGTGCGGGCGAGGTGCACACCCCTCTTCATGAGGCCTGGTCCCCACCTGCCTGTTGGAGGCCAGCAGGGCCTCGAGACACCTCCGGCTTCGCCTCCAGGCCTCGCCAACCTGCCACGTCCCGCCAGCTCCCGCCCGCCCGCCCGCCTGCCCTGCTGCTGGCAGGTCCCCGTGTCTAAAAATAGCACTGGAGGAGACTCAAGTCTGGGGCTCAAGGAGGGAGATGAGTCTGGGGAGGGCTGCCAGCTCCACTTCCAGACACGCCGGGTGGGGGACAGTGGGCGGGAAACCCCATGGAGGCCGCCCCGGCAGCCAGCGGGAGCCTGCCCAGGAGCCCAGCGTTGCTTGCCGCCCAGGAGGGAGGCGGGCAGGGTATGCAGGGGCAGGAGGCTCTGCCAGGCCGGGCGATGAGGCGCTGGTGCCTGCACTTCTGGGGGAGACACTGCTCTGGTGGCAGCCGCCGTGCGTGAGGGCTGGCCCAGCGTGGACACGCGATTCTGGGGGCCGGGAGCCTGAGGGCGGCCTTGCCTCAGCTCTCCTGCCAGCGATGTGCGTGGGGAGGGCCCGCGTCAACCCCATCCCAGATGTCCCTTTTGATTAGGAACAAAAGGCCTTTCTGTCAGGAGAAGATCGGGGCCAGCAGCCCCGGGGAGGCGTGCCCTGGACTGGCCTAGGAGCTCTGCCAGCCTGTCCCTCAGACTGACCCTCCCACAGGCCAGGGTGCCTGTGGGCAGAAGGCTGCGTGCCCGGCACTGCCTCCCAGGCCCGGTGCCGACATGAAGGGCTGTGGGCAGCCTGCAGCTCCGGACCCAGGGCCCAGGGACAGGCACCGGGGAGGGGAAGGGGCTGGCCGCCTCTCCGGGCCGATGTTACCTGTTCGGGTGAGTGAGTGGGGGTCTCGGGGCCCTGGGGGTGGGGCGTGGCAGTCTTGGTTCTAGTCTTGGCTGCTCTCACTCCAGCTGCTCGAGAACTGGCCCTGAGGTCTGGGAGTCCCTACTGGGCCTGTCCTCGGGGGTCTCCCCAAGATGTGCTGGGGGGAATAGAAGGCCGGGAGCTGTTGGCTGCTCTGCCAGGCCGCCAGCTCCTCGGAGGCCCCAGGCTTGGACTGTTGGGATCTGGTGCCGGCCACCTCCTGGGGGCCCAGCCTGGCTCCACACTCCATTTGTACGGGGTCCGAAAGGTGGCTCCTGGGTTCTGCGGTCAGGACACCCCCTCGTGGGCAGACTTGCCTAGGAGCGTGCAACTGGGAGGTATCCTGAGGCAGAGACACCCCGTTCCAGGTGGCCCCTCCGCTCCCAGCCCAAAGGCACCCTCTTCTGAAACTGCTCACCCAGGTGCAGAGGCCACTTCTCCTGGTTTCCCGGCAGAGCGCGGCATTGAAGGAAGGGCAGAGAATGCAAGGGGATGAGAATGCCCTTGCCTCTGAGTGGCCTCTGAGCCCACTCTTGGGGACCCCTCCCCCCACCTTTGTGTCTCAGCCACCTCCCAGGGAGTGGATTCTCCCTGAGGACTTGAGCGTGGACCCTGGAGGCTGGCTTCCGGGGCTGATGGTGGCCGTTGGCCGTCTGTCCTCAGGTGGTGGTGCCCACCCGTGTGGGGCAGGGCTACGTGTTTGAGGCCTCCCAGCCAGAGCAGGACGAGTACGACATTCCGCGCCACCTGCTGGGCCCGGGGCCCCAGGACATCTACGACGTGCCCCCTGTTCGCGGGCTTCCCAGCCAGTACAGCCAGGAGGTAGGTGCCTGCGTGCCGGGGCGTGTGTGTGTGTGTGAGACTCCGCTGGCCCTGCTCAGGGAGGAGTGGCTTTCCCCGCCCGGGCCGGGGAAGGTGGCTCTGGTTTCTGCTCTCTCCATCCCTCAGGAGGCCCTGGCCCCTGTCTCACTACACTTTTCTGCCCAGGTCTATGACACCCCTCCCATGGCTGTCAAGGGTCCCAATGGCTGGGACCCATCGCTGGACGTGTACGATGTGCCCCCCAGTGTGGAGAAGAGCCTGCCGCCATCCAGCCACCACGCGGTGAGCAGGCGGGGTGCTGGGCCTCACTGCTGGTCTGACTGAGCTCGGGTCTGGGTGTGACTGTGAGTGTGCGCGGGAGTGGGGACATCAGAGACCTGACTCCAGACCCAGCTCTGCCCTCCCTCACTCTGTGATGGGTCCTCCTGAGCCTCAGCGTCTGGCTGTCACAGGACCACATGGAGGGCCTTCTTCATGGTGTGTGAGGAACACACGGTATCCGCAAGGTGACCGCAGAGCCTGTCACCAGACCCAGCACTTCTGAGAGCAAAAGGGGGTCCAGTAATAAAGAGGGGCATCAGGCACAAGCCAAGGTGTTGTCACCCTGACTATAATACACAGAAAGCTCAGCCAACTACCTGCCCAGAGTAGAGAATACATAAGTGGTGGTGGTGCTGGTGGTGGTGGTGGTGGTGGTGGTGGTGGTGACGGTGGTGGTGACGGTGGTGGTGACGGTGGTGATGGTGGTGGTGGTGGTGATGGTGGTGGTGACGGTGGTGACGGTGGTGGTGACGGTGGTGGTGACGGTGGTGGTGGTGGTGGTGGTGGTGGTGGTGGTGGTGGTAGGGATGTGATAACTGATCTCCCACAGATTATTTGAAGCTACACAGTGAATTGACTTATATAACCCTGAGCAGTTAGCCATCTTAGGTCACACAGTGGGGCCAGGATGTTGAGCTCAGGTCTGGCCCCAGAGTCGGCTCTTCACCAAACCCGTGTGGACTGAATGGTGGTGAACGGGCGCCGGGCTGCGGCTGGTCCTCCCTCGGCTTCCGGTGGGCAGAGGGGCGGGCAGCCCTGACCACCCTTTGGCCCCGCAGGTGTACGATGTTCCCCCGTCGGTGAGCAAGGACGTCCCCGACGGCCCCCTGCTGCGGGAAGAAACCTACGACGTGCCCCCTGCCTTCGCCAAGGCCAAGCCCTTTGACCCAGCCCGCCACCCACTGGTCCTCGCCGCACCGCCCCCAGACCCGTCTCCCGCCGAGGATGTGTACGACGTGCCGCCCCCCGCCCCCGACATCTACGACGTGCCCCCGGGCCTGCGGCGGCCTGGCCCCGGCACCCTCTACGACGTGCCCCGCGAGCGGGCTCTGCCCGCTGAGGGCGCCGACGGCGCGGCCGACGACGGTGTGTACGTGGTGCCGCCCTCGGCCGAGCGGGAGGCCCCGGCCGACGGCAAGCGCCTGTCCGCCTCCAGCACGGGCAGCACCCGCAGCAGCCAGTCGGCCTCCTCGCTGGAGGCCCCGGTGCCGGGCCGCGAGCCCCTGGAGCTGGAGGTGGCCGTGGAGGCCCTGACCCGGCTGCAGCAGGCAGTGAGCGCCACCGTCACCCACCTCCTGGACGTGGCGGGCAGCGCCGGCCGGAGCGGCGGCTGGCACGGCACCGCGGAGCCTCAGGAGCCGCCGGCACAGGACCTGCGGGCCGCCGTAGCCGCTGTCCAGGGGGCCGTCCACGAGCTGCTGGAGTTTGCCCGCAGCGCCGTGGGCAACTCTGCCCACACCTCTGACCGCACACTGAATGCCAAGCTCAGCCGGCAGCTGCAGAAGATGGAGGACGTGTACCAGGCCTTGGTGGCCCACGGTCAGACCTTTGACAGCAGCCGAGGGGGCCCTGGGGCCACTTCCGAAGACCTGGACCGCCTGGTGGCCTGCTCGCGGGCTGTGCCCGAGGATGCCAAGCAGCTGGCGTCCTTCTTGCATGGCAATGCCTCGCTGCTCTTCCGACGGACCAAGGCCCCTGTCTCAGGGCCCGAGGGGGGCGGCTCCCTGCACCCCATCCCCACCGACAAGGCCAGCAGCATCCAGTCCCGGCCCCTGCCCTCACCCCCCAAGTTCACCTCCCAGGACTCCCCAGATGGGCAGTACGAGAACAGTGAGGGCGGCTGGATGGAAGATTACGACTATGTCCACCTGCAGGTTGGTGCCCGCCCGCCCTGCCCGGGTTCCCCGGTCCTCTGAGCTCTGATTGTTCCACCCCTGTCGTGGGTCCCTTGTCCTTCTTTCCCTTTGAGCTTCCAGGCCAGAGGCCCCCAGAAGCCCATTACTCTCCCCACCTCGGGCCTTGGGGCTAACGCATCCTTGTCATGGCGTCCTGCAGCTGACCAGGGCAGAGGTGGCTATTCTGCTCGGGGAGGTGGGTCCTGAAATATAAGCAGACAAAGATGCTTCTAGGCAAGAGGGAACAAGCAAGGTGATGGAAGGTGGTTCTCTGAGCAGAGACGGGCTGCCAGCCAGGTGGTCTCAGCATTCCAGGCTGAGCTCTGGCAGGGGACAGGCCCAGCGGTCAGGGACAGGTGGGCAGGCTCTATATGCCTAGGGGGTGGGCATGGATGTGACTTCTGGCCCTGGAACGAGGGCAGGGAGGCGGCCTTGGCCACATGGAGGATGCCCACCCCTTCCTGTGCGGGAGGAGGCCCCAGGGCTGCTTCCTCTGGAAGCTGACCCCACCTTGGGCCTGGTGGCCTCTGTGCCAGCCGGATGCAGTGTGCAGCGCCACCTGGTGGCCACTTCTCACTGCGCCCCCTCCTGGCCCGTGGCGTCCTGGCTCAGCCCCGTCCTTGTCTCCCCTCCAGGGGAAGGAAGAGTTTGAGAAGACTCAGAAGGAGCTGCTGGAAAAGGGCAACATCATGCGGCAGGGGAAGGGCCAGCTGGAGCTGCAGCAGGTGAGACGAGACAGCCGCTGCTTCAGCTAAAGCTGCTTATCTGTCAGAGCCGCCCAGGAGCTGAGCCCGGGCCTCCCGGCCGCCACTGCACGGCACCCTGCCCCTGCGTTTGCCGGGCTGACACCAGCAGAGAAAGCGTGTGGATGGTTTAGAGCAGCAGTTCTCAACCTGTGGGTCGTGACCCCTTTGGGGGTTGAACGACATTTTCACAGGGGTCGCCTAAGACCATTGGAAAACAGATACTTACATTATGATTCATAATAGTAGCAAAATTACAGTTATGAAGTAGCAATAATTTTATGGTTGGGGGTCACCACCACATGAGGAACTGTATTAAAGGGTCGCGGCATTAGGAAGGTTGAGAACCACTGTTTGAGAGTGACCTTACAGAAAAGTGTAAGAAAGCAGGAAAAAGAAGCCGGTTACCCAGAGGCGTGTTTAACACGGTGCTTTGTGAACAGTTACATCTGCTTTTATCTCACGTGTTTTTCCATGGCATTAA
>PVJN01058563.1:0-12117 GCA_004026805.1 Lasiurus borealis | reverse complement strand
GCGCGCTTACCGTGTGGGAGCGGGCGATCTGCACGGGGTAGGAGAGGCCGTGGGGCGGGTAGCGGGGCTCGGCGGTCCTCCAGGTCTGCGCCACGGGCTGCGTGGACCCCGACATGGCGCTGGCCGTCCCGACGCGCTCCCTCTCAGCGGCCAGTCCTCCTCATCGGCGGGCGGGCGGCCCCGTCACCGGCGCCTGCGGGAGACGGGACGAGGAAGCGGCGTCAGCCCCGGGGCCCGACCTCACCCCCACCCCACCCCCGTCTGCGGGCCGGTGAGGAACGGGGGGGAGGCGGGCACCCCGTCCCCATCCTCCCCCTCATCATCATCTTCCCCCTCTTCCCCCTCTTCCCCTCCCATCTCCCTGAATCCCCTCCCCCACCGCCCCCCATCCCCCCGCTTCCTCCCTGCCCTCAGGTGTGATGGGGCGATGGAAGGAGCCGGGAGCCAGCAGGCTGGGCCAGGAACCCCCCAAGCCACGCCAGGAGCGCCAGGAGCGGGGGCCACACCGCCACCCAGGCCCCCCCTGAGCAGGCTGAGGACCCCCCCATGTGGGCGCTGCCCCCCACCACCTCCTCCTCCTCCACTGGCCCCCACTCCCCCCGGGGGCTGCCCAACCTTACCTAGGGAACCCCAACTCTGTGATCACGACCCCCACCACTTCCGATAGCTCCCAACCCCTCTGGGGCCGCCCAATCTTACCCCAGGGGACCCCAACTCTGTGGCCACAGCCCCCAGCACCTCCCCTGGCCCTCACCCCCCAGGGCCGCCCCGTCCGGCCGAGCCGCCGCGGGTTTCCGAGTCCCGGGGCCCGGTTCTCCGCCAGCACCAGCACCGGCGGCCGGGAGAGCAGGGAGAGCAGGGAGCCCCGTCCCGGGAGACGCCGGCCGCTCGGGCCAAGGCGCAGGTCAGAGTGACCCGGGCAGGGCCGGCCTGCTGGCCTCCGGGTGACCTCGGGAGGTGGCACTCTGACGTGGGAGGACACCCAGGAGGCCGAGCCAGACGCAGCTGGGGGCAGGGCACGGGCCACACCGGGACACACAGGCCACATGGGGACTTACCGGGACACGGAAACCCCCCCGAGCCCCCAGCCGCCCCGGGAAAGAGAGGGACCACCATGTCCCCGCCGGGAAGGACCTCCAGAAACACCTGCCGGCTCCGCAGACGGGAAAGGGAGAGCCAGCACGAAGGGAAGACGCAGGCCAGGCTCCGTGATGGAGCGTCGACCTAGGAACCAGGGAGTCAGGGTTCGATTCCTGGTCAGAGCACAGGCCCGGGTTGGGGGCTCCGTCCCCAGGCGAGGGGGCATGCAAGAGGCAGCTGGTCCATGACTCTCTGTCATCACGGATGTTTCTATCTCCCTCCCTCCATTAAATTTATTCTTTTTTTTTTTTTTTTTAAGAATAATCTTTTTAATGTATATTTTACTGATTTTCTACTGAGAGGAAGGGAGAGGGACAGAGAGCCAGAAACATGGATGAGAGAGAGAGACATCCATCAGCCGCCTCCTGCACGCCCCACACTGGGGATGTGCCCGCCACCCAGGTCCCTGCCCTTGACCAGCATCGAACCCGGGACCCTCCAGTCCGCAGGCCGACGCTCTATCCACTGAACCACACCGGTTTTGGCTTATTTTTTTTTTTTAAAGAATAATCTTTTTTTTTTTTAATATATTTTATCGATTTTTCTACCGAGAGGAAGGGAGAGGGATAGAGAGCCAGAAACATCGATGAGAAACATCATCCATCAGCCGCCTCCTGCACCTCCCACCCTCCCTGGGGATGTGCCCGCCACCCAGGCCCCTGCCCTCGACCGGAATCGAACCCGGGACCCTTCCGTCCGCAGGCCGACGCTCTACCCACTGAGCCACACCGGCTTCGGCTCCATTTATTCTTAAAAAAGAAAAAAAGAGAGAGGAAGCAAGCGAGTTCTAGTCGGAAGCCACGTGCACCCAGAAATCTCCGGGAGGGCCCCCCACCCGCCCTGGGCCCTTCTCTGCCGGTCCCCGCCCGCTCCCCCTGCCCACGCCCCGGCCTCCCCCAGACGCGGCCTCTCAGAAAGAGGGTGTCCCTCAGGGCCCCCCCTCCACCCACACCGGCACCCCACACACCGAGCCCAGGAGAAAGCAAGATGGCACGGGGGACCCCCGCACCGGAAGTTCCATGCGAGGGGGAGGGGCGGGGCTTCGGTCACGTGACTGGGCGGTCAGGCCACGCCCCCACCTCCCTCTTCGCCCCGCTCTCCCACGCACCACTGTCCTCTTGGAGGGGGGACAACTGCCCCTGAGAGGTCTAACGGGGACGAATATCAGGAGGGAAGACGGAGATCGCCCCCCACGCCCTCCAGAGCCCGGGAGCCCTGATGCACCCCACTCACGTGCTAACCATCTTTCCTCCCGGGCGGGCAGGCGCAAGGATTGGTCACATGACCCAGGTCTGGCCAATCAGCTTCCTGCTCCCCTCGGGGGGCGGGGCCAGGCCTGCCAGTCTCTCCTGCGCCTCCTGCTGGAGGAGCCGGGAACAGCACGCTCGCTCCGCGGGGCTCCACGCTCTCGGCGGGGGAGGAGGGTGCCCACCGGCAGGAGGCCCAGCTGAAGGGGAGTGGGGGTGCCGGGGCAGAGGGCACGCTCGCTTGTCGGGGTGACGGAGCCTGCACCCCGACCTGCTTGCCGGGAAGGTGAAAGGTGAACTGCCCAGGCCCTATGCGACCTTGTTCCCTCGGAGCTGATGGCACCGACCTTGGCACCGTGGCAGGTGTGTGGGGGGGCAGCCTCAGCACTCAAACCCGCTGCAGGCAGGAGCGAGGCCCCCACGGAGCACCTGGCGCAGCCCCACGACCTAGACCACGTTCCTTCCAATGGACCACTGGCTCCCCCATCCCCACCTCTGGGAGGCCTGGCACCTGGCCCACAGTGGGTGCACGAACTGGGGGTCTGAGGGATCGATCCTCCCCGTGCTCGAGGCCAGAACCCCACCATCAAGGGGTCTTCCGGCTCCTGCTGGCCCCAGTGCCCTCCCCCACCCCGACCTTGCAGCCACATCATGGCAGCCTCTGCCCCTGGGATGACCGCCACCCATTCTGCCCCGCGCCCCGTCCCCCCGGCTCCTCAGCCTCTGTACCCCCGCACGGGGGGATGGGGGGCATATAGAAGGGGACTCGGATGTTCCTCGCAGAGCATGCTCGGCCCGTCAACAGATCGGGGGGGACCCAGGCTCGGGACGGGGGGGAACGCCCGTGCCGAGATCACCGGGCCAGCAGCGGCCAGGCCTGGTCGGAAAGCCGCGGCCGAGGCTCCGGGCGCGAGGGGAAGTGGCTGTGGGAACCCCGAGGAGCCCCGTTTGCCTCCGATTCGTGCCCGCTGGACGGCGGCCAGGCCTGCTCCCCCCCGAATCCCTGTCCCCCGCGGGGATCTGCTCACCATCACTTCCTCCTGCACGTCTTCCTCCCACTCGCCGCTCAAAGGAAGAGAAGGAGGAGAAACCGGCGCCCGAGTAGACTCCCCACACCGGGTTCCACAGGGAACCCCGAGTGCCCCAAAAGCACCGCCCAGCTTCTACCCCACCACCACCCAGGGGGGTCCCCGGCAGGGATGTGCTCCCCACGAGACCCAGCTCCTCCTCAGCCGCCGGGTCCCCCTCATTGCAGTTTTCTCTGCGGAAGACAGGGGGCCCGGGGAGAAGCCGGAGTCAGATGGTGGCGGAGGGGCGAGGGGAGATTTTGGGGGGGACTTGGACACCGGCTGGGTGACGACCTGGCAAACCACTCACCCCCTGCCTGGCGGCTGGGACACAGCGGCCAGCTCCGTGCTGGCTCAGGCGGCCGTGACCCTGGACCGGACCCGGATCCAGACGCTGGGTTTCTAGAGGCTGACGGGCAGGGGTCTCGGGCCGTCCACTCCGCGCCCTGGACGGCAGGGGACCGCCCTCTCCCCCCCCCCCACCCGCCAGGAGGAAAGGGCCACAGCTCAAGGCTCTGAGGTCCCTCTGAGTGAAAGCAGCCAGACGCCAAGGACAGACACCCTGGGCCCCACTCCCAGGAGGCCCCACCCAGGGGGTCAGGGTCCCAGGACCAGGCACCCAGCGGGGTCAGGGTCAGCCAGGTACCCAGAGAGGTCAGATTCAACCAGGCACCCAGAAAGGTCAGGGTCACAGGACCAGGCACCCGGCGGGGTCAGGGTCAACCAGGCACCCAGAGAGGTAGGGGTCACAGGACCAGACATCCAGAGGGGTCAGAGTCCCAGGACCAGGCACCCAGCAGGGTCAGGGTCAACCAGGCACCCGGCGGGGTCAGGGTCCCAGGACCAGGCACCCGGCGGGGTCAGGGTCCCGGGACCAGGCCCCGGGCGGGGTCAGGTTCACAGCGGAAGGGAGGGTCGGGGCGGGGACAGGCGGGAGGGCGTTTCCCGGGGACTGTGTCCGGGGTTTGCGAGATGAAGACGTTTGGAGACGGGAGGACGGTGGGGAGGGAGCAGGGACCACTGAGCTGGGCCCTCAGAGCGGCCGGTGATGGCGACGCTCCCGTTACGTGTGTTTTGCCGCCATTTAAAGGAGAACAGTGGACAAAACGCACCAACCCTGGCCGTTTGCTCCACGGTTAGAGTGTCGGCCCTCCGACCAAAGGGTCTCGGGTTTGATCCCCGGCCCCGGCCTAGGTGCATGCAGGAGGCTACCAATGGATGTGTCTCTCTCACATCAGTATCTCTCTCTCTCTCTCTCTCTCTCTCTCTCTCTCTCTCTCTCTCTAAATCAATGGGAAAAAAAAAGAGTATCCTTAGGTGAGAATTTTTTTTTTAATATGTTTTTTTTATTGATTATTTTACAGAGAGGAAGAGAGACAGAGAGTCAGAAACATCGATGAGAGAGAGAGACATCAATCAGCTGCCTCTTGCACACTCCCCACCGGGGATGTGCCCGCCACCCAGGTCCATGCCATTGACCGGAATCGAACCAGGGACCCCCCAGTCCACAGGCCGACGCTCTATCCGCTGAGCCACACCGGTCTCGGCCGTGACACCCCGAAGCCCCTCCCAGGCAAGGCTCTGGCCGCCTCAGACCCGCCTCACACCCACCCCAGGCCCTGACAGCCCCCTCCCGACCCCCCATGGCCAGGCGGCAGGGATGGGGCAGCTCTGACATCTATCTCTGCCCCTTCTCCAGGCCCCCCAGACCTTGCAGCTCCAGGCCAGGCCCTACGTCACCCCCTCCCTCCCTCCCTCCCGCCCCCCCGCAGAGACCCCAGAGGGATTGGGGGGGATGGAGGGGGGACGGCCCCAGGCTGCAGCAGACCTCCCTGCACCAACATCTGGCCTCCTTGTCCACAGCTGTGCAGCTGCCGGAAATGCCGGCCCCGCCCCGCCCCCACGCGAGCACGCACACACGCAGGCCCGGAGGGGAACAGCGCGCTGAGGAATGCCGGGGGGGGGGGGGGGTCGCCCCAAGCATTCCAGGGCAGCTCCCCGGGGGGCATCCCCACATGTGAACGCGGACACGTGTTCCTGCTGGTAGAACAGCGTCGCCCGCGGCGGCTGGAGCCCACCCACTGGACACCGGCCCTCCCCCATCACCACCACCCCCCACCCCACCCCGCCTCCCCGACCCCCTGCAAACCCACAGTGCCGGCCCACCTCCCACAGGCCTGGCCTGTCTCTGCGGGAGGCCCAGGCCCAGGGGAGCCCCCCCAAACGCCCCCTCCGGAGCAGCTGGGTCCAGGGCTGGAATGTGGGTCCAGAAGGGCGTCTCTCTAGAGGTCAGTGGCTCAGGATGGGGGAGGCACGCACCCCAAGATCCTCCAGTGCAGTGGTTCTCCACCTTCCTAAGGCCGCGACCCCCCTTGCATACAGCTCCTCATGGGGTGGTGACCCCCCAACCATGAAATGTTGCTCCTGTGATGCATCGTGATGTAAATACAGCAGTACCTCGAGATACGAGTGCCCTAACCTACGAGATTTTTGAGATACGAGCCGCCGAGCGAGCGATTTTTGCTTAGAAATACGAGCAGCAGTTGAGATAGGAGTCATCGCGCGGATCAGCCGGCTGCACACGACCCACCCGTTTACCGCGACTCGAGCGTCTCGTAGTTTCCCACGCCTCAAGGTGACGGAACGAATCAAACTCACATCTCGAGGCGCCACTGTATCTGCATTTTCTGAGGGTCTTAGGCGACCCCTGGGAAAGGGTCGTGCGAACCCGACACCCAAAGGGTTGAGAACCGCTGCTCCAGGGCTTGCAGCCACGAGTCGGACAGGGACGTGGCTTTAGGTGCCCAGGGCTGGCACCAGGGAAGGTTAAGCCTCTCCTTGGGGTGTGTGATTATCCATTTGCGGGGGGATGGAGGGGAACCCCAAGATGAACCCGGTCCCAGGGCAGAAGGAGGGAGGAGGGAAGGGGGTCTGTAGATAGGATGACCCCACTGGGGTCAGTCCGGGCCCTGAGGCGGGGCCAGTGGGGGGGCGGGGGAGGTGTCGGGCACAGGACGCAGGCGACTGCTGGTCAGAGGACCCCCCACCTTCAATTCCTTCAAAGTCCGATGGGAAGTCGTCCCTGGATTCGCACTTTTTATTTCAATATTTCTCTTTTTTTTTTTTTTTTTTATTTCAGAGAGGAAGGGAGAGGGAGAGAGAGAATCATGGATCAGCTGCCTCCTGCACGCCCCCCACTGGGGATCGAGCCGGAAACCCAGGCCGGGAGCCCTTGACTGGGATCAAACCCGGGACCTTTCAGTCCACAAGCCGAGCCACACTGGCCAGGGCAGCATTTTTTTTTTTAAATATATTTCTTTATTGATTTCAGAGAGGAAGGGAGAAGGAGAGAGAGATAGAAACATCAATGATGAGAGAGAATCGTGGATCGGCTGCCTACCGCACACAACACTGGGGATCGAGCCCGCAACCCAGGCATGTGCCCCCGACCGGAATCAAACCCGGGACCCTTCAGTCCGCAGGCCGACGCTCTATCCACTGAGCCGAGCCAGCTAGGGCAGGGCAGCACTTTTTATTTTATTTTAAAAACACGGACTATAAACCCAAGCCCATCACCCGGTCACAGCCCTCGGCTCCCGCGGTGTGGTCAGCAGGCAGCCACAGGAAGGAGCCAGAAGCCTGGGGGAGCAGGACACGGGGGGGAGGGCGGGGGGGGGGGCAGGGCCCAGTGAGAAAGAAGGTTCTCCGAAGGCCACCACCTGGGAGAGCCCGGGGATCCTCGACGGCCCGTATCTCAAAAATCTCGTAGGTTAGGGCGCTCGTATCTCGAGGTACCACTGTAAAACATTTTTTCTTTAAATCAAGAAACATGAGGAATGGATACTTTAAAAATAAATTAAAAAAAAAACAAAGATCAATAGAAAAAAATATCCTCAGGGGACAATTTGAAAAAAAAAAGCTTTATTGAGTAAAGATGCCGCACGCCCGCCTCCTCCAGGGAGGCCTCCCTGGTTTGCTGGCCAACAGCACCAGCCGGGCGTGGCGGCTCCCCAATCGATCGATCGATCAGGGCTGCCCCGGGAGAGCCTGCCGCCCAGGATGCCTCCCCGGGAGGCTGACCCCGCCTCCCCGGTCCGAACCAGCAGCACCAGGTGCAGCCGATGGAAACAGCCACGTGTCGGAAATCGAGACTCTGCCGAGCCCGAGCCGGGCCGGGCCGATTCCTCCCTCCCTTCCAAGGCTCCTCCTGGCCACGTCACTGCGGCTCCGCCCCTCTCCAGGGGACCATCCCCCCTTTTTTTTTTTAATATATTTTATTGATTTTTCACAGAGAGGAAGGGAGAGGGACAGAGAGCCAGAAACATCGATGAGAGAGAGACATCCATCAGCCGCCTCCTGCACACACACCCTACTGGGGAGATGTGCCCGCCACCAAGGCACATACATGCCCCTGACCGGAATCGAACCTGGGACCTTTCAGTCCCCAGGCAGACGACGCTCTATCCACTGAGCCACACCGGTTTCGGCTGGGGGGCCGTCCCTTTGCGTGTGTCTTCGCTTTGTCTCGGGCCAGGTCACTGGCTCCCCCCCCCGAAGTCGGGGACCCCCGCACTCCCCACGAATGCCAGGTGACCTCGCCTCAAGCTGCACCTGCAGAGACCCTGTCTCCCACGCAGGTGGCCTGAGGGATCCAGGTACCCAAGGGTGCAGGTGTGTTTGGGGGGCCACCATCCAGCTGCTATCCCGACCCTGACCCCCAAACCCCCCCACCCCGGACAAGAGGCCCCGGCAGAGTCTCTGCAAAGCCGAGGAGAGGACAGAGGCGCAGAGACAGGCCGGGGGGTCGAACAGGGTCGAAGGCAGTCTCTGAGCGGTCGCTGCTGGGCTCTGCAGGAAGCGAGGGGCGGGCGAGGGGCAGTGGCAGCAGACTCACGCCCACCTCCCAGGCCCCGGGAGACTGGAAGGGGTTCCGGGGTTCGGGGCACAGGGGCTGGGCGCGTCTCAGTCTCCCGGAGGGTCAGGGGGAGCGGACCCCGCCCCCCAGAAGTGGAGGGGGACTCGGGGCCCCGTAATCGCCGCCTCTACCCCAGGGCCCGGCCAGCCCGGCCTGCAGGCCTGCAGCCCACACAGCTGCCGCCGGCCAGAAAGAGCCCATTATGACCTCACAGGCCGGGAATGATGCGAGGGGCCTGGGAAGGAGGCTGCACCCCCCAACAAAGGGCTCGTTGTCATGCAAATGCCCCGGCGGGGGGGGGAAGAGGCACCCCCACACACACACCCGCCCTCCCACCCCCGCCTCCCAGCAGCTCAGAGCCGGACGGACGGAAGAGTCCACATCTGAGCTGCTGGGAGCGGGCAGAGAGCGGGCGTCTCGGCCTCAGGCCTGGACCGAACAGGGCGCCCTGGGCCCGGGGCCAGGGGCTGAGCCAGGTTCCCAGAGACCGACCGGCCGGCCCCCGCCCGGACCCGGGTTCCAGTCCCGCCTCCTCTCAGCTGAGCCTCTTCCCGGGGTGAGCTGGGGCGAGAGCAGGAGAGGGAGCCGCCGTCCTGGGCTGATGGCGCTAGGCATCATCGTCCGGCACGCCCACCGCACCCGGCTCCCCCAGAAGGAGCAAGTCGAGCCCCCAAAAGCCAGCTCACCGCCCGGCAGACAGAGGGGGCCCAGGACCCACCTGGGGAGCAGCAGGGAAACCCGCAGCCCGCCCGTCCCGAGGGCGTGTGAGGTGCCCGCAGGCGCCACCGGGGCGTGGGGGCCGCTGACCTCGGCGGGCGTGGCCCTCGGCGGGCGTGGCCGGGCCCGTGGGGAGGCTGGAGGTGGAGGCTGCTGGTTCCCACAGGCCCGGGCCCCGCCCCCTGTCCTGACGCCTTCCCGGGCCCAGCGGGAGGAGCAGAGGGGCGAACTGAGGCTCCGGACGGGACGGCCGGGGTGGCCCAGCCCAGAACCGCCCCCCGGGCATGGGGACCATGCGCGCCCGCCCCCCGGGGGTCCCATCACCGGGACAAGAACACTAACACCGCCGCTCGGCACGCCCCGCCCTCTCCACGCACCCGCTCCGCTCGCATCGGCTCATTTAACGCCGCCGGGAGCCGGACCAGGCACCCCGCACCTCTCTCTCCCCATTTCACAGATGAGAAGCTGAGGCTGGGTGGGGCGAGGCCTCTGGCTGCCATCCACACAGCCACCGAGGGGCAGGGGTGCACTCGAACCCAGGGCAGCCGGGCAGGTAGCTGCTTAAAATAGCACAGAGATCCCGGTGGCCCTGCGGCCAGCTTCCCCCCACAGGACCATCCCTGCAGAACGACACACGGGTCAATGCCAGCCGCTAACCAGGAAAACGCACTTATTCAGACCTCACCAGTTCACACACGGTGTGCACGCATGTGTGTGTGCATGTGTATGTGTCCGTGCGCGTGTGCGCTTGTGCGGGCGCACACGTGCATGTGTGTTTGTGTGTGCGTTATGCGTATGAGTGTACATTTGTTCGTGTGTGTACCTGTGTGTGCGTGTCTGTACATGTGTGCATGGATGTGTGTGTGTGCACGTGTGTGTGTGTGTGCGTGCTCAGCTCAGCACTTTTTATTTATTTACTTGTTGTTAGTTATTTAATCCTCACCGGAGGACATTTTTCCACAGATGTTTAGAGAGAGTGGAAGGGAGAGGGAGAGACAGAGAGAAACACCGATGTGAGAGAGACACACACCCATGGGTGACCTCCTGCACGCACCCTGCCCAGGGCCCGAGCCCGGGAACCTGCAACCAAGATACGTGCCGTGCCCTTGACCCAGAGAATCAAACCCGGAACCTTCCGTTCACAGGCTGACACTCTATCCACTGAGAGCCACACCGGCCAGGATGTCCATGCACATTTTTTTTTAATGTATTTATTGATTTTAGAGAAAGAAGAAGAGGGAAGAGAGAGATCAAACATCCATGATGAGGGAGAATCCTTGACCAGCCAGCTGCCTCCTGCACGCCCACCACCTGGGATGGAGCCCGCCATCCAGGCATGTGCCCCGACGGGGAATCAAACCGGCGACCTCCTGGTGCACGGGGCCCACTCTCTGCACTTTACCCCCAGGCAGTATGGCCGACGCGGTCCACAGAAGAAGGTTCCATCCTAAGGATCCCCAGTGTGGCCAGGAGGGAGGGGTCCAGGCCAGGGAGGAGGACTTGGGGGGGGCAGCCAGGGGCACAGCCTGCCCCAGGGTCCCCCAGCAAAGGGTGAGGACCATCAAGCAGCCGGCGGGGGATCCCGGTGGTGAGGGGAACTCCACGGCTCCTGCTGGCCCGAGGAGGCGGCTCTGGCCGGCCACCAGCCCAGCATCCGGTGTCACTGACACACTCACACCCTCCCCCGCCCCCCCGCCAGCACCCTGAGCGCAGCGGCCTGGCCTGGACCACACGCACTATCGGGGCGCAGGGCTCGGGCTGGGTGGGAGACGGGGCAGAGCAGGCCTATCTATGCTGGGGGAGTTAGAGGGGACCGGGGACCGGGACCAGACGCAGACGGAATCTAGAGGGACCCAGGCCCCTCTAACTCAGGGGCTGGGGTTCCCACTTCTATCAAATGGAGGGGGCCGTCGGGGGGGGGGGTCTCAACCAGGAAGACAAGAAAAATGGCTGGAGATGTAAGTAGCTAACAGAGCCCTGGCTGTGTGGCTCAGTGGAGAGGTTGTCGGCCTACGGACTGAAGGGCCTCGGTTCGATGCCGGGCGAGGGTTTTGAGGGTTTTGAGGGCTCAATCCCCAGGGGGAGGCATGCAGGAGGCGGCCAGTCAGTGATTCTCTCTCATTGTGGATGTTTTTCTCTCACTCTCTCGCTCTCTTGCTCTCCCTTCCTCTCTGAAATCAATAAATATCCATGTTTTTTTTTAAATATCTAACTTGAGCCGAGACCGGTTTGGCTCAGTGGATAGAGCGTCGGCTTGTGGACTGAAAGGTCCCGGGTTTGATTCTGGTCGGGGGCATGTACCTTGCTTGGGGGCACATCTCCACTGTGGGGTGTGCAGGAGGCGGCTGATTGATGTCTCTCTCTCATGGATGTTTCTGACTTTCTATCCCTCTCCCTTCCTCTCTGTAAAAAATAAATATATTTAAACACATATATATATATATATATATATATATATCTAACTCGAACCCAAGCCCATGTGCACACCTTCGGGCAACCGCGGACCCCGGCCGAGCAGGGAGGGCCCTACACATCGGCCTGGATTTCCCCGGGGCAAAGCCACAGCAGCTCCTGCTGCCTGGGTGAGAGAACGGGGGCTCCGAGGGGTCCCAGCCGTTCTCTGACCACCACCCCCCATCATCGTGCCTGTCAGGGGCGGGCGGAGGGGTAGAAGGACGGGGAAGGGGGACGTTTAACTCGCCCCCACGAGCCACACAACCATCTGCCGGGCGGAGAGACGGGTGGCGCGTCCATTTCTCAGATGGGAAGACCGAGGTGAAGGGACGGAGGAGGGGGAGGGACGCGGTCTGTGCCCCAGGTCGCACGGGCAGGAGGAGGAAGCGTTTGGCCGGGCCTCTGAGAGCCCCCCACGCCTGCGCGACGCCCTTTGCGGCCCCCACGGGTGAGGTGAGGTGAGGCCACCTGGTCTGGGACAAGAGGGGTAGAACCCGGATCCGCACCCGGATGGTGGCTGCCGTGGGGGACTGGGGGGGACGCAGACCCTCTGAGCCCCCGGCTGGAGCCCCCCACC
>PVJN01058562.1:0-12118 GCA_004026805.1 Lasiurus borealis | reverse complement strand
CCATCCATGCTGTTGCAAATGTTAAGAATTTCTTCTTTTTTACAGTAGCATAGAATTCCATTGGGTAGATGTATCACAGTTTGCTGATGACTCACAGATTTGTGGGCAGTGCACACCTGTGAGGATGTCTCCTGGTTGGGAAGGGCAAGGAAGAGGGGCGGGGAGGCGAGGAGATGAGATAGGGGCAGGTGGGGCTGGCAGCAGGCCAGCCATGGAGTTGGAGAAAGATTGCACAGCCTATGCAATCTTTCTCCAACCCCACAGCTGGACTGCCTCCTGCCCCATCTTATCTCCGCCCCCCCTCCTGTCCTTCCCAGTATGAGGCTTTGTGAATGGGTGGGCCCCAGGGCCCTGTCCCAGTGTCCGCCCTTCTCAACCACAAGGCATCCTCATGGGTATGCACTGTCATAAGTCTGTGAAATGAGAGTAAAAGGCTTTCCTGTCCAAAAAAAAACTTTTTTCTGATGGTTTGAGAATTACTATAATGGTAATTACAGTACACATACACACACACTCACACCAAGGAGCAAATAGCACACACCCCTTTAAATTGCCCTCAGGAAAGAGAGGAGAAGCAGGGAACGGGGTGTTCTATAAATTTCAGTTGCCTTTTAAGAAAGAGAGATTAAAATGGCTGATATCCTTGCCATACCAACCCCTGAGTTAATTGATGGGGCCTGTGATATACCCAGCTCCATCCAAGAGTCTCAGCTATAACCCTGGCCAGTCCCCCCAAATTTCCCTGGAGTTCCCTGACCCTTTATAGCCCTGTGCCTCATTTGTAAGAGAATCACTGACTCCCACATTAGAAAATCTCACACTTTAAACCTGGGACAGCAACCTACACATAACAAAGCCCTTCACACTAGACCCAATGCTTCCCTGTCTTGCCAAACTCCTATAATTAACCATTTCCTAATTGACACTAGTTGGAGTTTTGTGTCCACAACTTGGACCTCACTCTGGCGTTCAATATTCTCACATTCCTATCTCCCCTAGTTCATCTGTTTATATGAAATTCTCTACTCTATAAAACTAGATGTCTATGGGCATTCAACTTCTAGAGGATAAACTACTTGATGGTATAGGTGCTGTAATACATTTCTTACCTTCACGGTGTTTTGTGCTTAAGATAATTTGCTGTACTATAAGTATAATCCTCCTTTTCACAAAAACAATGTAAGATACTGAGTAAGTATCTGACTAACTGATTTCAGATCGGGATGGTAGGGCCCTCAAACATCACCGGGTCTCACTTACTAATTGTACACTTACAAAGCAGGAACTGAGGCACAGAGAAGAGGTAGGAGAACACAAAGAGAAGTGGCCTGGCCATGTACAGTTACATAACTTTGGACAAATCATGTCATCTCTCTGAATGACAGTTTCCTCATATAGAACATGTGGATGTAATACTGGCCTTGTCTCCTCACAGTTTGTTTTTAGGACAAAATTATCTAGGTTCTCTAAATCAAGTAAGTGAAAAAGCAACTACACATCATTATATAGAGAAAGAAGGGGAAATAGTGGACAGAGCGGCCCTGCATCTGGAATCTAAAAGACACCACTCAGCAGCTAAAAACAGAAGCTACTCCATCCTCCCAGAGTCCAGCTTCAACCAAGCTGTGTCCTTCATATGGAGCCAGACACACAGTGAGAAGGCACCTAAGAAATCATCTCATCACCTCCACATTTCACAAATCAGCTCCACAGATTACATTATTTATCTATTTCTTGTCTTCATTATATTACAGTATTTATTTTTAGTATAGCTTAATGACAAGAGGCACAAAGGTCATCTCCATCTTCAAATGAAGAAGCCAGGGCAGAGAATTTGTCCTAGCCAATCAACTAATGCACTTACCAAGCACCTGCCAAGGATACAGCACTGAACCAAATCAAGTCCAGATTGCTCAGTGACATAGTTCACAGCCATGTAAGGTTCTGTACGCAGATTGTCTGTTCCCCAAAGCAGGGCTCCTACTACTGGGTTACCCTGTTTTCCCTAAGTGCCCATCCCATAATGACACTGAACTGAGAAAGAATGACGCGACTTGTCCATGTGGGTGCCCAGGTGGCACAGAAAGTGGAAATATGAGAACAGGAGCAAGTGGACTCCAACAATGGCTCTGAGTCTCCGAGTCTGATTGGCTCCTGGCAATGATAAAATCCGGAGGGGACAAAGCAGTTATCTGGGTTAGCAGATCAATGGACAAAGGGAGGGAGATGACAGTAAATATGCAAAACTGACTTAGAAAGTTCTCATCTTTGCTTCCCTTCAGCCAAATCTCATAAGCCCACATCACTGAAACCAACAACAGATTATGGCAAAGAGTTTTACCAGGCGGAAAACGGTCACTCTTTCCCAGAGAACTGGAGCCAGAAGTTCCACATACAAAAAAGACACTTTCCTGACCAAGCAAAAGTCTGCTCAAAGTGACCCTAAGTGGAGAATGTGATCGAAGAAAACGAAGGAAGTGACAGGAGGATCCTGTCCCGAGGCCAGCTGGAGCTGTCCTATTATGCCTTTATGCCCAATGTCAGATTTCCCCCAAATCGACTATGGCAGAGGCACATGTGTGTGTCTCCCTTCAGAAGACAACTAAGTAACACTTTTTTGTACATACAATAAAGCTTTTTATTTCTCTAAAATAAAAACTAACATTTATCATACGAAAGACCGGTAACCTTAACCAAGGTCACGAAACAAACATTTGCAAAGTATTTCACTTTCAGAAGTAAAGTTTTTTAAAACTATACAAAGGTTTAGAGATAGGCTAAGGCAAAATTTTAGTATAACAAAATGACTATACAAATCAGGTAATAAAATGGGCAAACCCCCTTAAAAATGCCAATTTGGGGAGAGCTTACATTCCAGCAAACAATTTTTTTATATTTACTACATTTAATATTAACATGAGTTGTAGAAGAGCCTTTCTCCTTTAATACACAATTTTTAAAGTTTTTCTGTGTCATTTATTTTATGTTTTAGACTCCATTTGGTTGCATGTAGAAATGTATCTTTCATTTTATAATGAAAATCAAGAGTTTCATCTATTGAAATTCACTCTGCATCCAACTTTGCAAGAATATCAATGAAATATAGTACTGCCCTGGCCAGTGTGGCTCAGTTGGTTAGGTGTTGTCCTGTGCACCAGAAGGTTGCTGGTTCCATGCCCAGTCAGAGCACATGCCAAGGTTGTGGGCTTGATCCCCAGGGAGGGGAGAAAGCAGAGGGGTGTGCAGGAGGCAAGCCGACTGATGTTCTGCTCTCAGGTAGATGTTTCTCTCTCTCTCCCTTTCCCTTCCTCTCTCTCTAAAACCAATATAAAAATCTTTTAAAAATAAAAATCTTTTAAAATATTTTTTAAAGTATACTACTAAATTAGTTGTGGTCAGAGAACCATAAGTCAAGACTATTTTAATGATAAGGTAAACTTGTGGAAGGAGCAATATAAAGTTCAGTTGTTTAAAAAAGTTTGCCATTAATTAGCTACAAAATGTTTTATTTTCTTTAGTACTTGCAGCCTTTAAAGCTAGTGCCCAAGAAAATTTTAAAAATATTAAAGTCCTTCTTAAATAGTTCTATGAAGCAGCTCTCTCCTCTTCTGAGATGAGGCACCAGTTTTTTCAACTTACCAGATGCAATCCTAGCTTTCTAGGTCATACTAACACTAGGTATATATTACACACACACACACACACGATGAGCACCCTTCTCAGGCATGGTTACCTCATCTACCTATGGGTTATTTTCTGTCAACAGCCAACAGTCTTCTGCTGCCCTAACATACCACCCCCATCAAGGGCCACACAAGGCCCACAGCATGAGGACCCTGAACACTCACTGGTCTGGAAAGTGGAATCCATAAGAAGACAGGGCTACTCTCCGAGAGGCCTGTTTCCACTTTAAACACTTCTTTTACACAAATCCTCAGAAGGAGGAAAAGGATCCTATGACTATGCGGTGCTTAAAGGGCCTGCTCAGTGAGGAGAGTGACGGAGCCTTATTTTGTTGAGCTTGAGCTTGAAGTTCAAATTCTCAGAGAATTTATGGGAAGGATATGATCAGGTGAGAAGTTTACTTTTATTAAACTACAGGCTAGTCTTAAATTTTTTCCCTCCAATAAAAGTGAAGAAATAGGCAACAAGATACACCAAACAGCTTTTCAGTAGAGCCTTAAGCATAGACTTTCAGTAAGAGAAAATTTGAACAAATCACAAGGGAAAAAAGCAAGCTCTGGCGTCTGGAAGCACACAAGAACACACTGCACACTGACCATCTTCACTCTATAGCGACTGAAGCAACTCTGCCTCATATGCTGTGGGTTGATCCTGGCAGGAACTCCGAGGTCTGATATCTGGTAAAATATATTCAACTAAAAGCACACACACACCATATTAACCAAAGCCAAGAAGGCTATATGAGCTTCCTATGCTTTTTAGTTGCTTATTAATGTCTTCACTATATTTTCTTATCTCAAAATAGAGGACACATATTCTAACACGTGGTGGCAATACGGAATAGACTGCTTGAAGCACAACTGTCTAGATAATAACTAGACAAGACGACAATACTTGTTAGCACCGTAAAGTCCAGTCGCCTCACACCAACTTAACAGCTCTGTTGGAAGAACCCACTCCTAGCAGAGGCTCGGGTGTTCACACATGTCTCAGGGATCCACAGATAGAGGCTGGAAGAGCTGCCATCCTCCAGACTAAACGTAATGCCTTTGCTGCAGATCCAGGTCAGCCTGGGCGGAGTCCAGATCTGGGAGAAGTCCTCACCGTTTCTGCTAAGGGAGAGCCCTGCACTCTTGAAACTGGCTCAGATGGCCCCCGTCTTTCTTTCTTAGCACTGCCTCCTGGTAATGTCCACCTGTTTCACCAGCTCCCCCTTCCCTGATCCATCTAAGCTCTCCTCTTCCTTCCAACAAACCATGTATCCATCCTAGACACAGCCCTTGCCCTCCAAGCTTCCCTCTCCATCTATGCTTCCTCCTGGCACCCTGTCTGAGAATTGACTTGCCCCTTAGAAGAGGAGCTAGGAGATGAGGTGGTGGGAGTGGGAATGGAAATGGAAAAATCATGAATGGAGTTGCTGGGCAAGAGAAAATGGGGCCAGGGGCTGGTTCAATCTAGGAGTTGAAGAGAAAATGTTTTGGAAGGGTATTCACAATAAAGATGGGCATGAAGCACAAGAAGAGTGATTCAGAACAAACAGAATGGAGGTCAGATGGTGCAAATTGGTTTTCTTAACTCGTTTAGCCAACTAACAAATAGTTACTGGGCGGCCTCACAAGGACCACGCACTGCTGTGGGAAATGCAGCAAAACTGAACTGGGCAAAAATTCCTGTCCTGCCAGAGTTCCTCATTTAGTGATGGGAAACACATCATAACCAGCAACAACAAAAGCAGAGCATGTTACATGACAAATGGTAAGTGCTCTGGATTAAAAAAAAAAGGGGGGGGGAGAAGAAAGCAGGAGAGTGGGGTGCATGACTAAAATGTTAAACAGAGCAGACAGAAAAAGCCTTACTCTAATGGTTAAGTCAAGATCATGAAGGAGGTGGGAGTGTATGTGGATACCTGGGGACTGAAGTTCTCTATCTGGGTCAAAGGCTTGAGACCAGTGAGTATATTGGCCAAGGTAATGCCAAATTGAACAAATGCTAATAAAAAATGTGGCAGTTGTTCAGTTTTTCTTCAGAACTATGATTATATCTACAAAGCACCTCCAGATCCTTGAACTTTTAAAATTACATATACATGACAATTTAGCACAATTTTTCCATAAAGCTACACAGGGAGAAACAGTGGTTATATATTAGTTCATTATTTGCCAAAGAAATACTGTAATAAGAAAGATTAATTTGCCAAAACCGGTTTGGCTCAGTGGATAGAGCGTCAGCCTGTGGACTGAAAGGTCCCAGGTTCGATTCCAGTCAAGGGCACGTACCTTGGTTGCGGCACATCCCCAGTGGGGGTTGTGCAGGAGGCAGCTGATCAATGTTTCTCTCTCATCGATGTTTCTGACTCTCTATCCCTCTCCCTTCCTCTCTGTAAAAAAAAATCAATAAAATATATTTTTTAAAAAAAGAAAGATTTAATGCTAATTTAATACAATTCTTCCAACTCCACGAACATTTTGTACCTAATAAAAGAATCTTGGTTTTATAGCATAGACTATAGTAAAATAGCAAAGACACGTTAAACAAGATGTATACTGGAATAGGTCTATAAACAAGGAAGTACTTAATTTAAAGAAGCATTTCAGGCAGCCGATGTGGCTCTGATTGAGCGTCACCAAGAGTTCGCTGGTTCTATTTCTGGTCAGGGCACATGCCGGGTTGTGGGCTAGATCCCCAGCAGGGGAAGTGCAAGAGACAGCCAATCAATGTTTCTATCTCCCCGCCCACCCCCCCGTCTCTCTAAAAATCAATAAAAGTATTTATTTTTAAAAAGCATTCCATTAAAATAAAGAAAAATGCTTTCTAGGAGCTCTCCCTGTCAGAAGGTGTATCAAATACCACAAGGATTTTGTAAGCTAAATTACTCAATTCAAGGGGCTGTAAACTAATGTAAGTTTACAATCTTTATCAATGCCCCATCTTTAGCCTACCCCACCCCCCCAACAACAAAATCCCACTGGATGAAAGATAAAGTATACTTTCCTGACAAAGAGCTAACTTAATAAAGATGCTGCAACCAGGGTTAACACCTAGACATTTTAATAACATTTAGTAATATTTAATTTTCCAAAGATCAGAAGGCTCTGGGAACAAGCAAGAAAAATAATAAAAAATCACTGGCATTGCTCTAGCTAGTTTGGTTCAGTAGATAGAGCATAGGACCTTGGACTGAAGGGTTGTGGGTTCAATTACAGTCAAAGGCATATGCCTCAGTTGCAGGCGGGGTCCCCGGCCCTGGTAGAGGTGCATGCGGGAGGCAACAAATCAATGTGTCTCTCACATCTCTCCTCCTCCCTTCCACTCCTGCTCTAAAAAAATCAATGAAAAAATATCCTCAGGTGAGGATTAACAACAAAAATCATCAACACCAAACCTCCCACCACCTCACTTGAGGCCAACTTTATAACAATAATATTCCAGAACTAAAATGCTAAACTACATTCTCCTGAAGATAATGTCAAAATAGCTTACAAGAATATTTTCAAGATGACTTACAAAAAACTGCCTCACCTTTCAGGTAAAATACATGTGAAAAATATTAGAAAAGGCCTACAGGGGCAACAGAAGGGGATTGGCTAACTAACTTATAAATTATGAAAAGCCCTGCAGCACAGCATCATGCAACATTTTAAAAGGATGGTATAAAAGTATAATTTTTGACATTAAAAGATGGTCATGACATAATAAGAGAATAAAATCAAGTACAGAACAGTAGGTAAAATAGAACCTCAAATACCTACATAGATACAAATAGCTCTGCTTGGGTAAAGAATAGTAACATATTATTTCCCATAATCTTGCAAAGTGGAAAAAAATATTAGAAAAACGGCACGAGGGAATGCCATACCCCTAGAGCCAGGTAGTAGCGTCTGCAGCAGTCCTGCCTGCACTCCTCCTCCTCAGTGCTATTAAGTGTGGGTTCAGGTGAGGTAAGAAGATGAACTAATACAATATAGGATAATTTATGTTTACCCTCAAGGTAAAAGCTGAATTTCTGCTTCACAACAGGACTTAAAAAAATAATTACTTTCAATAACAATAATGTTTGAAAGGGGAGGCAAACAAGAAAAATTATATTTTAAATCACACACTCATAACTATACAGCTGGGCTTTTAAAACAGGTCAGCTGGAGGATGATTCATAATACAAAAGTTTTTTTCTGTGTACAAAGAATTTATAGCTAGTTTTCTTTTTAAATCAATATATTCCCTAACATTCTTTTTTTTTTAAATACATTTTTATTGATTTCAGAGAGGAAGGGAGAAGGAAAGAAGATAGAAACATCAATGATGAGAGAGATCACTGATCGGCGGCCTCCTGCACAGCCCCTACTGAGGAGCAAGCCTGCAACCCAGGCATGCCCTGACCCATAATCAAACTGTGACCTCCTGGATAATAGGTCAACTCTCAACCACTGAGCCACACCAGCTGGACCCCTACCACTCTTAAAATGTATTTTATTTGATAAAGTTTCAAAAACAAACCTGTTTAAAGCATTGCAAGTAAAATATAGTATGACTTCATTCCTCTCACTGCAAAAGCACAAAATCTTCTGACAAAGTACATGGTGAGCAAAAGGAAGTTTATAGTTGTAAGTATGGGAAACACAAAGTTTATTCTTGTATTATTATTAATTATTGTATTGCTTTCCATATGAACTGTGAGCCTACTTTTGCCCAACTCTGCATATAGAGCAGCCTTGTCACTATTCTCAGCTCCCAAAGAGACATACACAACAAGCCTTGAACACATTCCAGACATGGCCTTCAAGCCTGGACCACACCTGCTCCCAAGGCCCTGAGGCTAAAAATAACTCTGGGGCCTCAAAAATGGGACAGCAGCCAGGCCCAAGGGTAGCTGCAGAGCCCTTGCTCAGCTCCATTAACAGTAAATGCAGGGGCTACAAAATTCTACAGTCACAAAAACTCTACCACTGACTTATCTCTTTGTACCGCCATCCTGGGCCTACTCGGTTTCTTTGCCCCTTGACACCAAACCCAATCCCAGGAACTTAGAAACAGTGAGGTTTTATGGTGTATTGTTTTTAAAAAACAAAAAACTGGATCAGGACTCAGGCAACCTAGTTCCTAATTTCAGCTTCTCTACAAAGAGCTAAAATGCCTATCGAGTCACTTGACATCCCTACGCCTGTTTTTGCCTCTCCTGCAGAAGGAGGAATCCTGCAATCACTTAACATCTAAGGATGGCTTCACCAAGAGTATGATTGTCACTGTCAGTGCATTTAGGAAGGGTGCCTAACAGGGTCAGAGTAGCAGGGCAGATGTGATTATGAAGCAGTCAGTTGAGGAGTTAGAGTTTATACCCTACAACACACAGATTAAAATGGGCGACTCCTGGCAATGGCTCCACAACAGCATGGCACCTACTTCAGGTCATTTCTTTTGTGGAGCATTCCCAAGGTTTGCCCTGAGCCCACAGCTCCCACCTCTCTGCAGGAGCCTCCTCGGGAACTTGCTATTCTATCAGCTGAGGAAGAAAGGAAGGGAGGCTAGGAGGCAGGTACAACCTTGAGAAGGGTGAGGGTGTCCTTTATTGAATATAATATAGAATGTTTGGCTGGGAGCCTAAATCTTGATTTCCATCAGCAGTTTATTAAATGAACTTTTACAAGACTAGATTAGAAGGAGGGATCACAAAAGATCGCCTGCCCTTGTGTTGGTGATTTGCCCTTAGTAATGGGAAATTCCTGGGTAGAGATGTTTAACTTGCACTCATACTCAGGTGAGCATTGAGCTCCATCTTGTCTTCTGCATACCTTTAAAGGTCTTTTATGGATACATCTTCATCTCAAAAATAGTGAAGAAAGATTAGAAACTGAATTCCTTCTACCATAAACTGCCTTATTGGTATGTGAATTATATCCCATAAAGTTATTAAAAAATACACAGAGAAAAGCCAACAAAAACAAACAAATAAAAAACCTCATAGACACAGACAACAGTATGATTATCAGAGGGAAAAGAGGATGGGGAAGTTAGAAGAGGGTATATGGAGGATAAATAGTGAAGGAAGAAGACTTGACTTAGGATGGTGAATTTTCTATTGAAAGTATCATAACATATATGATATATTTTAAAATTGTACACCAGAAACCTATATAATTTTATTAACCAATGTCATCCCAATAAATTCAATAAAAAAAACAACGAAGTACTAATTTACAATTCCACCATCTACATACTTGCTAACACTTGATATTTTCAAGGTGTTTTTTTACTGTATTTGATTTAAAATACCAGCTTTTCTGGTCCGTGTGTACTGGTAATTGTATATCATAAAAGCCTAATATGCAAACTGACCCCTAGGGCAGTCATTTGACCAGGAGACTGGGAGTTCAACCTCTCCGTATGGCATGCGATGACCATCAGAGGGTGGCATGGAACATGGTGGGCATCAGCGACGCAGCACTAGCAGCAGGCAGTAATGGAGGCGCTGCTGGCCTTGATGAGCCCTGACAAGAGCGGGACCATGGCAGGATGGTGGAGCAGGTGGGCAGGTGGCACCAGGCCAAGGTGAATGTAAGCAGGGGCCCAATCACCCCACTGATCGCCACCATGGTGGTAGCAGGGGCTGGGCAACCACCCAGCTCTCAGGCACTGAGGGAGCCGGTGGGGGGCCCAGCCCCGAACAATCGCCCTGCAAGCAGATGGTGGTGCAGGTGAGGGTGCAGTACCAGGCCAAGGTGGGGCTGTGGGGCTGGGGAGCTGGGGGCGCAAACTGAGACTCAATCTCTGCAGGCCACCCCAAGGGACTCCACCTGTGCAAGAATTCGTGCACTGGACCTCTAGCTCACTATGATTTTATTTGATGACTAATACATGGAGCACCTCTAGAAGTCTTTTTAAACCTTCCACATTTAAATGTACAATTCACCTGGAATTTTTATTCACTGAATTTAGAGAGAGGAAGGGGGAAGGAAGTAGAGAGGAAGGAAGGGAAGGACGGAGGGAGAGTGAGAGGTGAGAGGGAAGCACTGGTCAATTGCCTTCCACACCCACCCCAACTAGGAATCAAACGGAGGACACCTGGGTATGTGGTATGCCCTGAGTGGGAATTAAACCTAACACCCTTTAGTGCATGGAATGACACTCCAACTGAGTCACACCAGGCTCATCTGGAATTTTTTGTATGATGTGAGGTAAGCCAAAATTAGGATTTTTTTTTAAATATAGATAGGCAGTTGATTTAGGATCATTTATTAAAGATTGTTTCCCCATTGCTGTATAAAGCCATCTTGCATATGTATGTATTTATATGTTCACATAAATGTACATACATACAAGGAGAAAGAACTTCTATTACAAATGATATTGATGTTGTAATCACAGTAACATTATATATCTTTAGAAACTACAAACGGAATGAGAGTATTGAAATAAGTTATATTTCCCATGCAACATAAGTAAATAGATAAATAATAAAAACATGATTTCTTTATATACCAAAAATTTCTGAAATGCTACCATTTGGAAGGGAATCTTTATACACTTTGATAATGATGAAATGAATGCATTCTGGACTGCAGTTATCAACCACACGTAGTTTATCTTTCCACTTTACCACTGCTCTGATGGCTATGTTTTTCCTGCAATTAAATTACAAACTACAGAGATGGTGATGAGGAGGCCCACTCAGGGCCTGGATAATCTTCGCATTGAGATCATCATAATATCACCAAATGCATTTCAATCCTTGACTTGACTGTAAAATCTAGGTTAAGAATGACCTAGGGTGGCTCTAAGCATCATGGCAATGTTCCACAATGTAGCCTTAGTCCCCTGTGTTACCTCCCCTGTTCATGCACCCAGCTGCATTTAGTATTTTGGCAAAAGTATTTGGTAATGTTCCTTCAAGACCTGGCAACAAATCTGAAAGCAATGCAGATGTGACAGATAGCCAAGCACAAAGACAATACTAGACTAGACATATTGGGTTCTGTTACAAGACCTACCAATAACTCATTGTCTGAGTCACCATGCATATTCCTCACCCACTCCTATTTGGTTTTCTGATTTTGCTTTGTTTACCTTATTACCTCATAAAGTTAGCATTACAGCATTTTAAGTTACAACACCATGTGACGATAACATAAAACTACATATAAACTAGGACATCTTACCTGTCAAACGGGACCTATAAGATGCAAAAAAATTAAAATATCAAATACATGAAACCTAAAATAATTCTAAGCATATCATAGCAGTGTCCACAGTATCCTTCAACCTCAACCACCATAAGCACATTACTTCTTTCCTTTAATTACTACAATACATATCACTATGTACAAAGAGTAAACAGATTGATTGGGTAATATTTATTTTCTCTTATGTCAATTATAATTATTGCTAATTATTATTATTATTTTAAATCCTCACCTGAGGATATCTTATTCTACTGATTTAA
>PVJN01058561.1:0-12118 GCA_004026805.1 Lasiurus borealis | reverse complement strand
AGGATGACCAGCACTTATACTATAACTTGATGTGGGGTTGAGGGGATGAGAAGAGATAAGCTAAAGAACTTATATACTTACTAGAGGCCCAGTGCACAAAATTCATGCACAGGGGGGTCCCTCGGTCTGGCCTGTACCCTCTCACAATCTGGGACTGCTGGCTCCTAATTGTGCACCTGCCTGCCTGCCTGCCTGCCTGATCACCCCTAACCACTCTGCCTGCCTACCTGATTTCCCTTAACCACTTGCCTGCCTGTATGATCTCCCCTAACTTCTTTCCTGCCTGCCGTATTGCCCCTAACTTCCTCTGCCTCAGTCCCTGCCACCATGGCTTCGTCTGGAAGGACATTCAGAATGATATCCAGAAGGTCATTCCACTGACCAGTCTAATTAACATATTATACTTTTATTATTCTAGATAGGCATTGCCCATGGACAGGGACAATAGGATAGTGAAGACCTGGGGGAGGTAGGGGTTCTATTAAAAAATAAAATAAAGGCAGGCTCTGGGCACTGTCCAAATACACATACTGCATACTGACAAGAAGCCCAAACTACCAACCATGTTTGAACATTGAGGGGAAATTGTGGGCAATAGAGCAAGGGGTATGTCACACATGAGCAATAACTCAGCTCAATAGTGAAATCCCATATTTCAGAGTCTGACATGTCACATTAAGAGAAAAATAAAACTATTCCAAAAGTGGGGAAAAGCAGAAATTTCTTTCTGCATAAAAGTGAAAGGATAAAAATATAGTGGCACTACTTCCAATAATAGATGTTTTAAAAAATATATACTTTTGTTTACATTTAAATCTACTGTGTTTAATTCTACGGGGTGGAGATGGTAAATAATGTTCTCTTATTCACTTAAATACATCAATATCTCTAGTGAGATTCATGAATACTCCAGTTTTTATGCTCACTATGTGTTTTAGTAAATGCAAAATTAAATTAATAATTGATATAAATATAAAACAATTCTGTTTTCAAAACTATATTTTCATTTTTCTTCAATGGTACAATTTCTGTAACTCACTTAATTATACAACCAATAGAAATGTATAATACATACTAAGAGCTCAAACTTTCACAAACACATTTTTAAAAATTTAAAGCAATGAAAATAATTATAGTTGGAGGCTGTATTCAGCTTTTAAGATAGTGGTAGTCATTCTTTGGATATATTGATACATTTTTTGGCATAAATAAAAAAAAGACAAATAGACTAATTATAATGAAACTAGAGGCCTGATACACGAAATATGTGCAAGAGTAGGTCTTCCTTCCCCTGGCTGCCAGCACTGGCTTCCCTCTGGCACCTGGGACCTGGGCTTCCCTCCCAGCCCCTGCTTTGTCCAGATGGTCGTCTGGAAGAATGTCCAGAAGGACATCCAGTCTAATTAGCATATTATGCTTTTATTATTATAGATGACTACTATTTTCTATCAGTGCAGATGCTACTCTTACTAACTTTAAAATTATTCACATCCTCCTGGGACAGGGCAACAGTAGAAACAAAATATAAAGACAGAATGGCACTCATTATGGAAGAATGCGATAAAATAGAGACTCTGGCCAGATGGAAAGATGAGTGACAATAAAGTACATGAGAAGTGAATCTCTTTATTACTTGAAGTGTTGTTTCTTTTGTTGGGGCTACTCTCTTGAAAACATGAAGCCAGGCTTTGTTCACTTCTGAGCTTATTTTAGGTTGTTCACGACACATTTTTCAAATAATACTTTGCTGCTTAAATTACATGGTGTCTATTTAATGAATTGTGGCTATGAAAATCTGTTTTATTGATAGTCATACTTATAAATGTGTCATGATCCCTAGAAGGGGCTTCTGATGTAGGAGGATGCTGGCAGAAGACTTGGTCAGTTTCTATGAATAAGTCAAATGCTGTATTCCCTACCTTCCACCACACATCCGTATTAAGAGTGGGGGTAGCAGATTTCTTCCCAGAGTTGTAGGGATAATTCAACTCCCCACATTACGGATGGTACGAAAAAGTAGTGAATTTGAAAATGACCCACTGTGCAACAGTGGTTGACAACAAATTGTCATCCACTAATAGAATTGGAAAGTTAGGACAGAAAAAAAAATCAAGAATTCCAATTAAACATTTAAAATACAAAGATATTAAAAATAAAGACTGAAACATCAAATGTATTAAAAATACTAAAATATTAATGAACTGAAAACAAATATTGAAGTAGACTGAGATTTTGGCTTAATCAGATAAGACCCCATGCAATTTTGAAACAGCCTAAGGTGCTAGAAGAGGCTCAAATCCCACAAGCACCTGAAATTCATCATATGCAAAATTAAACCAGAAATCATCCCTGCAAACCCCACCTATTCTATCCTTCCTGAACCAGGGCCACAAAAGCTTGAAATAATGGTGTTGCTGGTCCTTTCTTTCACAGTCTTACCCACTAAGTCAATAGCATTTCTAGTCATTCAACAAGTGAATTCCGTACATCTCCTGAATCTGCTCTTTCTATATTGCCAATGCCATTAAATTCATGACTAAGCCATCATTTATCTGCAATATTCTGATAGCTATTTAGTTGGTTCTTTCACTTGTTTCAACAGGTCTTTACTTGGTGCTTACTCTGTACTCTCTACAAAAATCTGGAGCTATAAAGAGGAACCAAAAGCAGTGTCTACTTCCAAGTAACTTATTTTTGAATAGAGGAAACTAGGTACATGAAAAAAGCCTATTAATTGTATTATATACATGTCTGCAAGAACAGTCCTTCCAGATAAACTGTGAGAAATTATTTGAATTTTTGTTTCCAAACATCTAACCTTGCCTCTATCCAACTATTAAATTATTGAAGAATCTGTGTATCATCAACTAGATAGAATCCAACTTGTTCTCTATATGTCTTTAGAAGAAATCAGCAGTTCTTAAAGTGTGCTTGGGGACCCATGGGGAGGGAATGGGTTCTCTGAGACCCGGTATAGGTCAATATTATGTTCATGATCATCTTAAAACGTTATATGCCCTTTTCACCCTCATTCTCTCACAAATGCACAGGCAAGAAATCTAGGCACTGCATAACTTGTGATATTATTCCAAGACATGAGAATCCAGATGTCTTCTATTAAACGAGATAATAAAGACATACCCAGTATTGTGGAATTCAAATTGTTCTGGGGGAAATAGCCTTTGGAAAATATTTATGTTAACATGCATTGGGGTTTATTACTCATTCTCAAAACAAATTAATAACTATTTAAATACTTTTTCTACTTTAATGTCTAGGATGGCAAATATCAGAAGATGCAATTCATATCAATATAAGTACTTTGGGATTCTCAATAGTTTTTCAGAATGCCAAGGGAGTTGTAAGACCAAAAAGTTTGAGGATTTCTGCAATAAAGGATTACAAGTTACAGGCTGGCCTTGTCTTAGACTACTGTTTACACTTACTCTGGGCTCCAATTATACTGAGACTTTCCATTTTCCAGAAAATACCATGCGGTTGCTGTCTCATACCTTCTGTCGAAGACTGTGTATTCATCTCTGATGGCTTCTTACCCTGCCTGACATGGGACTGAGGCCGATTTAGGGTGAGGCAGAAGAATGTGGCACACAGTCTCTCCTATCACTCTCTTTCACAGATAACTCTCTGTAAATAATTCAAGTAACATACCAGTATATTTTGCTATTTCAATTATTTGTTCAAAAAGAAAATACACTGAATGGCCAGATTATTATGACCACCTGACGTTTGTAGGCAAATTAGATGTACACTGCATCATATGGGATACGGAGGCCTGTTCGAACACTATTGCTGTCTGCAGTTACCAAGATAAAACGTCTCCAATTTGCACAGGAATACAAAGATTTCACAGTTGAGCACTGGAAAAAAGTCATGTGGTCCAATGAATCACATTTCCAGTTGCATCAAGCAGATGGCAGAGTGAGAATTTCATGGAAACAGCATGAAAGCATGCATCCCCACATGCAAGAGTACAACCCTTCAAGTTGGTGGAGGCAGTGTTATGGTTTGGGGCATGTTTTCCTGGCATGATTTGGGCCTTTTAATTCATGTGGAACAATGTCTGAATAGCACAACATAGTTAAGTATCTTTTTTTAAAAAAAATACTTTATTGATTTTTTACAGAGAGGAAGGGAGAGGGATAGAAGGTTAGAAACATCGATGAGAGAGAGACATCGATCAGCTGCCTTCTGCATGCCCCCTACCGGGGATGTGCCTTGACAGGAATCGAACCTGGGACCTTTCAGTCCCCAGGCCGATGCTCCATCCACTGAGCCAAACCGGTTTGGGCGCTAAGTATCTTTGCTGATCAAGTTCATCCTATCATGTTGAGGGCATATCCCAATGGAGATGGCTTCTTCCAACAAGACAATGTGCCAGGCCACGGTGCTCGTATTGTGCAGGAGTGGTTTCAAGAACATGAGGGAGACCTCACCTTGCTTAGGTGGCCCCCACCATCACCAGCTCTCAATCCAATTGAGCATTTGTGGGACGAAGTTAAGAGCCATCAGGCAGCTCAACCATCAAATCGCACAGAACAGGACGGTGCTATTCATCAGGCCTGGTGTCAGATTCCTCGCATCTACTTTCAACATCTTATAGAGTCAATGCTAAGAAGAATCGCCCTGGTATTGAAGGAAAAAGGTGGACCAATGTAGTACTGATGGGGTGGTCATAATCTGGCCACTCAGTGTAGTTCCAGAATATAAAGAATTTCCTATCTCATTTGTATCCAAATGGCCTCCTTAAGTTTCTGGGCTTCCTAGAAATTTGAATAGGCATTTCTCAAATCCAGGAAGCACATTTAAATGTAAATTTTCTCAACACCTTATGAAATGTCCACAGAAAATCTTCTACTGATCTTCCTATGCAATTCATGTCATGATAATGACTGGTTTACAAGTCTGTGGTGTTCTTTCTGTGAAGGCTGAAAATGAGACAAGCCCATTACATAAGGGAGGTAGGATAATATTTCAGAAAGGATTCTCTTGAATTCTCAAACACACTGAGGCAATCAGATAAAAGACCCCTTTTGAATGCCACTTTCAGAATCAGGCAGTAGTACTGCTGGCCTGTAAGAATGTTTAGAGCATGTACAGAGAAAGACAAATACTGCATGATTTCACTTATAAGTGGAATCCAGAAAAACAGAACAAATAAACAAAACAGAACAGAAACAGACCCATTCAGTGTAGAGAACAGGCTGATGATACCAAAGGGAGGCAGTGGGGGATGGGGAAAATAAAAATCAGGGAAATCTTTTCAAAAGGTCTATATGAGTCGGTTTTAAAACCATTCTAATAGACAAAGGCAAATGACTGCAAATTCAGTCTTTTTAAAAAAAACAAACAAACAAAAAACTGGGTATAGTGATGTCCTGAGACATTCAAGTGGCTCTGGAAGGTTTCTTCTAAAAAAAAATCTCTCCTAGACTAGGAAATTCCTCTTAGATTAAGGAAATAGCTTCTGGGAAAATTAAGCTTATCACTCAGCCATGTCTTAGAGTGAATTACTTTACTCGTTTAATCAAATTGCTTTTGCTTTAATAGCCTGGGTATGGATTACAGTGTTCTGGGTCATCTTGCCCTCCTAAGCGTCATATATACTTACAGGCCATGAGGAAGTGAAGTAAAGACAAACTCTACTTCCTCTCTCATTGAACACACCTGCTGAGCACAGCAAAAGGTGACTCCATCAGGACTTCCAATCCAATGACCCTATCAAATTCACCCTCTTTATCTTCCCCTATTGTCATTAATTCCCTTTTTGATAGTTAAATTCACGGTTCCTTATTTTTAAAAAATGTGTTTATTGAATTCAAAGAGAGGAGTGGGAGAGAGTGATGGAAACATCAATGATAAGAGGGACTAGTATATCAGCCCCCTCCTGCATGCCCCCTACAGGGAATCAAATACAAAACCTGGGCATGTGCTCTGACTAGGAATTGAACCATGAGCCCTGACTACGAATCAAACTATGACTTACTGGTTCATGGGTGGATGCTCAAACAGGGTCACACCAGCTGGCCTCATGGTTCCTTATTATAAAAATTTCATTATGTAGGGTCTAAACTCCCTTGCCCCCAAGCTCTCCAATATCCTCAACTAGCAAAAAAAAAAAAAAGTGTATTGGCTTTTAATTAAATCTGTGAATTTGCTTACTCCACTCCACTCCTGTCTTCAAGTATCTGAAATAGAGAAACACAATTGACCAAGCTGTCTCATTGCACTTTTGTGCTGTACAACTGCAAGTGGACCCTCTATGCTTCTGAGCAACAATTTTCATTCCCCAATTGGACTCATTCTCCCATTCACTGAGTTCACTATCCCACATGTTCTTCTGCCTCCAAGACCCAGCACAGCTTTCCTCTTTCTCATTCATGGCTGACATCCTCCCATCTTTTTTCACTGGGAGAATGGAAGCAATTAGAAGAGAGTGGACACATTTTTCCATCAGCAAAGCTCATAACCTACTTGCCTCTGTGCTAAATATTGAGTCTGCCTTACTGTTACAATTCCTCTATCTATGCATCGAATCTTATGCCTTCTGCCTACTCAAGACATTCTAGCTAAAACTTGTATCTCCTTGAATTATCACTTTTAACCCTTACTACTAAGTCATTGTCACTAACATATAACATCAGTGGTGATCCAGATTGCAAATGATTATCTTGCCTGCCTTTCCCCTTCTGACAGGAATTGCCTTATATCTATAGTTCGCCTTAGGTAGTGTGGACATTTTAATAATATAAGTGCTCCAACCCATGGACACTGAATGTCTTTCCATTTATTTGTGTCTTCTTTAATGCCTTTCATTAATGTTTGGTAGTTTCCACTGTACAAGTCTTTTAGTTCCTGGACAAAATTTATTATTAAGTATTTGATTATTTTTGTGCTATTGTATAAAGGATTGTTTTCTTAATTTCTTTTTTGAATAGTTCATTGTTAGTCACCTGAATCCAAAAGCAGACAAAAACACTACAAGAAATCTGTAGGCCAATATTCCTGATGAATAAAGTTGCAAAAATCCTCAACGATAAAAACTAGCAAACCAAATTCAGTAGCACATTAAAAGGACAATACACCATGACCATCTAGGCTCTATCCCCGGATGCAAGGATGAATCAATGTAAGCACATCATCAAAGTGGTACACCATTTTAACAGAATGAAAGATAAATTCACCTGATCTATGCACTGCTATGATCCATAGCACAACTCACCATAGCTAAGATTTGGAAACAGCCGAAGTGCTCATCAGCAGATGAATGGATTAGAAACCTGTGGTACATCTACACAATGGAATACTACGCTGCTGTAAAAAAGGAAATAACTCTTACCATTTGCAAGAGCATAGAGGGACCTGGACAGCATTATGCTAAGTGAAATAGGCCAGTCAGAAAAAGATAAATATCACATGACATCACTCATTTATGGAATATAATGAACAACATAAAATGATGAACAAAAATAGATCCAGAGACAGAGAAGCATCAAAAACACCATCAACATTGGAAGGGATTTGGAGGAGGGCAGGGCAGAGGTAAGAGATCAACCAAAGGATTTCTATGCATGCATATAAGCATAATCAATGGACACAGACACTAGGGGGGTGAGGGCATTGATTGGGGGTGGAGGGTGGTCAGGGAGAGCTTAATGTGGGGAAAGGGGACATATGTAAAACTACATATAGTACTTTAGATAATAAAAAAAATAAAAAATAAAATAATAATCACATGATCATCACAATAAGTGCAAAATAACTGACAAAATTCAATATCTTTTCCATGATAAAAATTCTTAACAAGCTAGGTATTGACAGAATTTGCCTCAACATAATAAAGGCCACACATCACAAGCCTACAGCTAACATCATACTACACAGTGAAAAACTGAAAGCTTTGCAGTTGTTCTTTTGTTTTGTTTTTAAGATCCAGAAAGGCAAGAATGTCTGTTCTTGCCATCTCTAGTCTACACTGTACTGGAACTTTTATCCAAAGAAATTAGGCATGAAAAGGAATAAGTAAAAGGCTTCCACATTGGAAAGGAGAAGTAAAAGTAAATGTTTGTAGATGACATTATCTTATATATGGAAAACTATAAAGATTGCACACTGACACACACACACACACACACACACCTGTTAGAACTAATAAATTCAGGAGAGTCACCGAATACAAAATTCTACCTTCTTCAAATGACCCAGTGGGAAGTACCAGCAGGGGAGCAGAGAGAGGACACTGAATTGGGGGAAGTTGTGTCTGTGGCTCCCCACCTATGAGCTCACTGACTGACTGCTAATGATCGCTCCTGTCCAGTCAGGTCAGACTCTTTACACTGTCCTTTCTGTCTCAGGGTTCGGTCACTGCTCTCTTTCTTCCCCACCTTTAGGCCTAGAGGCATAATGGCTCCCTGGTCATTATAGGCCTGAGGTGCTGACCTTTCCCTGTGATTCCTCTACAGCCTTCTCTCGTCTTTGAACAAATCCCACTTGGGAACTGCTTCAAACTGCCCAAGTGAAAGGCGTACCAGGCCAGGGTGCTGACTAACCCACCTCACACACTCTCAACTTATGACTAAAGGTTATCACATCCACTTTCAAAGTATTTCCAACCGTGACCCATTTCCACCAAGGGTCCCATCCTCATCTTAGTTTAAGTCACCGTCAATTCTCACCTGGGGAGAGCAATAGCTTAGTACTTCTGCTCACGCTTTTTACCCCATTCTAGACTCCACACAGCAGTCAGGGCCCCCTTTGCAAGAAGTAAGTTTGATAATGCCTTTGCCCTGCTCACAAGCTCGTAAAGGCTTTCCACCACACATAGAATGAAATAAAAATAAAATTCCTCCTGGTGGTCACACAAAAAGGCTGTTGAGATGGTCTTTGCTTCTCCTAATCCCCTTGTCTGACCCGCTCTGTAATGCTTACCTGTGCTGCTTCAGTCAGAGGGGCCTCCTTCAAGTGCCATGGACACTCATTTTGTGCCAGTATTTCAGAGCATTTACCCTCAATGTCACTTTACAGGGACCATTCTGATCCTAGATACATTTGCATGCTCCATCTCTCCTTCCTTTCAGTCCTCTGCTTAAGTCGTCCTATGAATGAGACCTTCTTTCAATTCACTATCTAAAATAATATCCTCTAGTCTATGTCTACTTACACAGCTTTATTTCTCTTTAAATTACTAACCTCTGCCTCACAGGATCTGGGTATTCACTTGTCTGTTTCCTTTTCCCAAAGAGCAAAGGGATTACCACTTTTATTTACCACTACTACCAGAACCTAGAAGAGCACGCGGTATTTACTTAGAAGCATTAAGTAAATTGAGTAAATGAATGAATGAATGGGAATGGAAATATATCAAAAGGATCAACTTAATGAAATGCAAACGTAAGTGAAAATTCAATTTATTGTTTACTTAATTAGCAGGTAAACTCAATAGCATCACATTAAAATAAGCTGATTCAACCTTTAAGAGTGGAACTCTTTCTTGGAATGGGACTAGCCATACTTTCAAGTCAATTACTAGGGATTCCTCATCTGCACGAAGTCTGCATGGGTATAATAGGGCTTAATGCTCTGATTATCCTATAATAGTTTTCTTTTCTTTGGTTTTGTATTTTGTGGGGCATGGCGGAGCAAGACCCCTTGTTCATGACCATTATCTGAAAACAACAACACACTAATATGCCATGTATCATACACAGAAAAGGGTAAAAACATGCAAATGATGGACAATAGGTAGCATGGAGAACAACAACGTAACTATTTACAAGTGAGCTATAAGTATTACCAAGACTTCTCTAAGTTGCCTCTCTTCCAGATTTTAACATCCTCCTCTCCTTATAATTATCTGGAATTCTGAGTCAATTATTCCCTTCCATTTCAAATTTGCATACAAAACTACAATGGTCTGCACCAAGATGACATCATCAAAGATTCCTCACTCATTTGTGGTTTCCTCATCAGTGTGTTACGATTCACAACAATTGCTGTGGTCATTTTTAACTCAATAAGTCTGATTTCTGTACATGATTCCATTATAGAAATATATGTTAACATATTTCTCCATGTTACTCCTGACAGGCCTTCAGTCGGATTTCAGGTTGCTGTGCTACTCTTCAGAAATGACAGTGAATCTCCTTGTACATGTCTTTCTGTTACTATTAGACTCCGAACCATTCTCTCCCTTCAGAAAACTTTATAATTCTACCTTTAATCAACTTTACATCGATCTTGCAATTACTCTGAGGGAAGCCTTGTCTTCCCCGTTCTTGGTCAGCAGTTTACTGCGGCCCCTGGAAACCTGACGGGCACCGCCCGAGATAATTCATTTGGAAAAGCGCTGGAGTGAACGCAGCGATCCCAGTGAAATGAGCATTCTTCCCCCCATCCAAGCCTCTCACCTATTCGGGGGTTTATTTAAAATGATTTGGTAGTTTTATAACACCACAGCGGAATTTCTTTCTCGTGACATTATGTTAAATGGAACAAACTCCAAATAAATGCATAGACTCTCAGGTGCAACAGAAAACAAACGTGCTTCTCTTTCAAATGAGTCAAGAAGCCGCTACTCATCTCCACGTCCACTTGAAACTGGCCAAGTGATTTCAGCCTTGATCGCATGAGGGACAAAGTCACACTTCTCACTAAGGAAGATGGTCAGGTATAACAAATAAACACTGAGGAGACACGGTGAAATTTGCATTTCAAGTGAATAATAAATACCTGGGGCAGAGGTCGTGTCGAATGCACTCTGTGGGAGCTATTCATCCTGGAAAATGGCCATTTTTAAATCTCCAATGCCGTTAACTGGGCACGGTGCGTCCTATCTGTCACCCGGGGCTTCTCTGCCCTGGGAGCTCTCCAGGCTCCCTTACAGGGTCTGGTTTGGGGGGCGGCTGTGTGCGGGACTCACTGCCGGGCGGGCCTTGCAGTCTCTCACCGCAGTGGCCTCCTCGGGTCCCCGAGCCCTTTACCTTGCAGCCCAGGGCGGGTCTGAGGGTGAGTGTTCCTCCCGAGGGGGATGCTTTGTTGCGGGTTCGCTGGTAAGAATGTTTCCTTCCGCCCTGGGCAAGGGGTTTCCCCATTGGAGGGAACAGCAAGCCCCCGAGGTGGCCCGGGCCAGGCGGCTGCAGGGGCGATGCTGCCCGGGACAGGCGTCCACGAGGCTGCCCGGGCCAGGCGGCTGCAGGGCGCGGCCCCGGGCTGGACCCTGCGTGGCCGGAAGCCGCGCGAGACCGGGGGCAGAGGCTTTTCGGCCTCCCGGGCTCCCGTACCTGCTCCGGGCTGAACCGGAAGTCGCGCTTCACACCTTGGCTGACCGCGCCGTCCAGCTGCGAGGCCGCCTTCAGTCCGCTGAGCCGCGGTGACCCTTGCAGGCCTGATTCCTCCTGGGATCACAGACCTTCCCGCCCAGTGACGCCAGCAGCCATGTCAGGCCGCGGGGGACGCCGCAGGGACGGCTCCGGGGAGCGATCATCGGAGCGGGAGGCCCGGGCCGGGCCAGCGCGGGGCCTGCCCCTGCGATCTCAGCCTCCGAGGCCCTGGCGGGCGGCCCGGCCCAGAGGCGGCAGCGGGGACGCCATCGCCCCCGTCCAGGCCGGCGCGGAGGGGCCAGGCCCGGACCCCGAGGAAGAGGGCCTCGTCCCCGTCCCCGGGACCCAGGCAGACAGAGCAGAAGCCCCAGGCGAGTACTCGGACCTGGAGCAGGTGGAGGAAGGGGAGGAGGAGGAGGGGAGCAGCGAGGAAAGCAGCAGCGAGGAAAGCAGCAGCGAGGAGAGCAGCAGCAGCGAGGAGGAGAGCGGCAGCGGGGATGGCGAGGTGCTGGAGTGGGGAGCGCAGGCGGGGGCCGGGGCAGCAGCAGCAGCAGGTGCAGCGCCGCAGAGGGCGGAGGCCGGGCCGGCGCCGCCCCGCGTGGCCGCGGGCGCGGGCGAGGAGCGCGAGGCGCTGGAGCGCTGGGTGACCTCGGAGACGTGGGCGCTGCCCCCGCCCCGCTGGCGCGTGCTGTCCGCGCTGCGCGACCGGCAGCTGGGCTCCAGCGCGCGCTTCGTGTACGAGGCGTGCGGGGCGCGCGTGTTCGTGCAGCGCCTGCGCCTGC
>PVJN01058560.1:0-12118 GCA_004026805.1 Lasiurus borealis | reverse complement strand
GGGATAAAGTGTAGCATTAAGAGAGTAACGAGTAGGTAAATACACTTTATAAAACCAGTTTATTCCTTTACATTCTCTTTTATTATGTTTTTAAACAATATTTGTCATTTATAAATACATTTTATTTTTCTTATTCAAAAACACGTAACAAGAATAACTGGGGTGGCATTGGGGGGCTGGAATGGATTAACAGCATTTCCATTTATTTCAATGGTGAAATTTGCTTTGAGATACAAGCCACTTGATATACGAGCAAGGTTACCGAAAGAATTAAACTCGTATCTCGAGGTACCACTGTACTTTATACTCTGCCACTGTCATCTCTTCAATGTAACAGAAGCAGCAAAAAAATATTTCCAGAATTAATAACTAAGTTCAGTTCCATGACCAGTTTAAAACTAATATGCCAAAGTAACATTTTTTTATTACCCCAAAATAAGCTGTTTCCTGATTAATATTTACATGCCTTGCCAATCCTGCAGGGCATGTTTAGGACACATTTGATAACCCCATGGGGCTAGGGCACAAGACCTGGGGTCCAGGACCCACCAAGAGGGAAGTCTGATGAACCCTCTTCTTATTAGATTGAGATCTTAAAGGGATGCCTGCACCCCAGGAATAAGGTTGAACCAGAATAAATAGGCCTTCAGAGGGATTGCAATTCAGCTTTAATTAAGTCTTTGAAATTGGGTTAAGGTGATCCCAGGTTGCTAGTGCTTTCAGACGCATGACAGAAGTAATATATTCACTCTGGAAAAAGATTAATTAAAGGTTTAATTCACTGGGAAGATATAACAATGCTAAATATGTATGCATCTCATAATATTATGAAATATTTTGAGCTGAATAATAATAAAAGTACTATTACCCAAGTTATATTTTGAGGGAAATCTATCTATCTATTTATACACACAAGTATATGAATATATAGAGAAATATATTATATATAGATATATTTTTAGTATTATATATTGTATAAATTTGTATTTGAACAGATATGTTAGAAATATATACAAATTGATATTAAAATTATTAGCTTATTATAGAAAATAATATTTAAATATATGTGTATATATGAACAAGAATAATATGGGAGAAATTACTCTAGCTAGTTGTATCAAGATTTATTACAAAACTATAGAAATTAAGACTTTGTGAGATTGATTCAAGGATGGACATATTTCTCAATGAATTAGAATAGTAAAACAATTATATGGACCCTTGATTATGTCAAAGGTGACACTGTAGAGCAGTGGGAAAAGGAAAGTCTCTTCAATGAATTTGCTGGGATATTTGGAAATCCATTGAAAAGATGAAAATTTCTGGTTCACCCATATGCAAAAATAAAATTCAGATAAATTATTCTTTTAAAGGAAAGGCAAAACTCCTAGGAGACATTATAAAAGAATATCTTCATGATGTCAGGATAAGAAAAGACTTCTGAAACAGAACATAAAAAGCACAAATCATAAAGAAGAAGATTGATATTTATTAATACATTGAAATAAAAACTTGTACTCATCAAAAATAACATTAAAAAAATTAAAAAATAAAACCATAGAGGGAGATTCTATGCAGCACACATGACTTACAAAAGGCTTATATTGCTTGAAATATGTACAGAATATAAAAAGAGTATATAAGGATCCAGGGCTCAAAGGATCTTAGGGTATGTGTTTCTTCACCTTTGGTGGATGATGACAAAAGTTTTCCAAAATGGATGCCAAATTATATTGTAAAGTGCAGTAGCTGGAGCAAAAGTTACTATGAAGAGGGACACATTGCAAAGACCAAGCTGAGTTAGAAATCCTGAAAACAGGGAAGAATCCAAGATGGCGACATAGGTGAGCACCTATACTGCTGCCTCACACAACAATTTCAAAACTACAACTAAAAGACAGAACGGACATCATCCAGAACCACAGGAAAGCTGGCTGAGTGGAAATTCTACAACTAGAAAGAAAGAGAAGGGGCTCACAGAGACCCAGAGGAGCTGCAAAAAGCTGAAGTACAGAGACACATGTATGGAGAGAGCAAGTGCCGGAGTACCTGGTTGGTTTTCTCTGGCGGGAGGGAAACAGAGACTCTCAAAGGCACTGAACCCCTTATCCTACAACACTAAACCCCAAATCTAGCCAAAACTCATACTCGGGGAGTTTGGACTGTGAAAAGGGAGAAGTGCACAGAAATTTAGGGGATTTATGAAAGGGCAGAAGTCTACGGGCGCGCACAGCACTGTGCACAGAAGACCAACTGCTGATTGTGCAGCTGGCTTTCACTAGTGTGCGGGAGACAGAACCTCCCAACTGTGCCACTTCTAACTCCACTAAACTCCAGTTTCAGGCGAGACTCTGGAGACCCAAACTCACACCTTCTTGGAGTGCATGGGCGCTGGAAAGGCAGCCGTCTAGAGGTATTGTGAGTGCGCACAGGGACTGCTCCAGCAATTACCCAGAGACATGTGAGACCCAGGAGCCAAGTAGGGAGGGGCCGATTGGAAGGCAAGGCAGTCCCTTAAGCCCTGAGACTCCACCCTTCCCAAGCTCAACAGAGAGGCTTTTGCAGTTTTGCAAGTCTGGTATCATAAGGCTGAATCCAACACAGAAGTTCTCCTGGCACAGTGAAAATGCCGAGACAAAAGAAGAGATCACAAATAAAAGAAATGGAGGAAAACAAATGACTGGATAGAGAGTTCAAAACCACAGTTATAAGGTTTTTCAAGAATATCCTTAAAAAGATGGATAAATTTAGTGAGACCCAAGAGGAGATGAAAAAGAACTAACTAGAGATGAAAAAGGACCAACTAGAAATGAAATATACACTGGTTTAAATAAAAAATATTATACAGAGACCTAACAGCAGACAAGAGAAAGGCAAGAATCAAGTCAAAAATTTGAAATATAAAGAATCAGAAAACACTTAAATGGAAAAGCAAGAGGAAAAAGAATCCAAAAATGTGAAGATAATGTAAGGAGCCTCTGGGACAACTTCAAGCATATCAACATCAGAATTGTGGGGGTGCCAAAAAAAGAGAGACACAGCAAGATACTGAAAACCTATTTGAAGAAATAATGTCTGAAAACTTCCCTCACTTGGTGAAAGAAATAGACTTACAAGTACAGGAAGCACACAAAACCCCATATAAAAGGAATCCAAAGAGGACTAAACCAGACACATCATAATTAAAATACCAAGAGCAAAAGACAAAGAGAATATTAAAAGCAGCAAGAGAAAAACAGTTCATTACCTACAAGGGAGCACCCATACGACTGTCAGCTGATTTCTCAACAGAAACGATGCAGGCCAGACAGGAGTGGTAAGAAATATTCAACGTGATGAATAGCAAGAACCTACAACCAAGAATAATCTATCCAGCAAAGCTATCATTCAGAATTGAAGGGCAGATAAAGAGCTTCACAGAGAAGAAAAAGCTAAAGGAGTTCATCAACTCCAAATCAGTATTATATGAAATGCTGAAAGGTAGTCTTTTAGAAGAGGAAGAAGAAAAAGGTAAAAGCCAAAAAATTATGAACAACAAATACATATCTATCAACAAGTGAATCTAAAAATTAAGTGAATTAAAAATTTGATCAACAGAATAAACTGGTGAATATACTAGAATCAGGAGCACAGAAAGGGAGTGGACTGATAATTCTCAGGGGGAAAGGGGAGAGGGGTGTACAGGGAGAGACTGGACAAAAATAATACACGTATGGATGAAATCAATGGGAGGGAGGGAAGGATGGGAGCTGGGTGGAGGGGTGCTATGGAGGGGAAAAAAGAGAAACAAATGTAATAATCTGAATAATAAATATTTAATTTAAAAAAACACACATTAACAAACAAATAGCAACTTTTTGGTGCACAGGATGACACTCCAACCAACTGAGCCACCTGGCCAGGGCTATAAGTATTATATATATATATGTATGTATGTATTTAATTATCCTGAGAATATTTTTCTATTGATTTTTAGAGAAAGTGGAAGAGAGAGGGAAAGACAGAGAGAAACATCAATGTGAGAGAGATACATTGATTGATTGTCTCCCACACACACCCCGACCAGGGCCAGGTAGCAACTGAGGTACATGCCCTTGACTGGAGTCGAACCTGGGATCCTTCGGTTTGCAAGCCCACACTCTATCCACTGAGCCAAATCAGCTAGGCTATAGAAGATATTTTTAACTAAGATTCTAACTCATAGCAAATAGAAAGTTTCTGAATAAACACATCTTGTACCTGGATGCCTGAAGAACTTTTCTGAGCTGTTCCTCCATTAAAGAATCACAAACAAGTGCCTTTTTATCATGTTCAGATCTCAGGAACCCAGACCATAATCTCTTTATCTGAAATGTAAGAATAAGAAAATATGTACAACCCTTTGGGTATACATGCAATAGTTGGAAATTTGATTTTTATTAATTGCAATCTGTCATTTTTATATTAGTTACACAGTCAAATCTCTAGAAAGAGCCAATGTACCTCTCTGTCAAAAGAATCTCTCTGTTTCACACACATTGGAGAGGGAAAAGAAAAAGCAGGAGGAAAAGGAAGAAAAGAAAGCTTTATATGGGTCAAAGTCAAGGAAACAATTGGGCCACAGTGATAGAATCAGGAAAGGATTAAAATCTTTCCTGTATTCATTCTTTTTTTTTCTGTTGATATTTCTTTTTTTTTAATTTAATAACTCTTTATTGTTCAGATTATTACAATGGTTCCTCTTTTTTTCCCCCATAGCCCTCTCCACCTGGTTCCCACCTCACCCTCTGCCCTTACCTCCCCGCCATTGTCCTCATCCATAGGTGTACAATTTTTGTCCAGTTTCTTCCCACACTCTCCTCACCTCTTTCCCTCTGAGAATTGTTAGTCCACTCCCTTTCTATGTCCCTGATTCTATTATATTCACCAGTTTATTCTGTTCATTAGATTTTTTTATTCACTTGAGTTTTAGATTCACTTGTTGATAGATATATATTTGTTGTTCATAATTTTTATCTTTACCTTTTTCTTCTTCTTCCTCTTCTTAAAGAGTACTTTTCAGCATTTCTTATAATCCTGGTTTGGTGGTGATGAACTCCTTTAGCTTTTTCTTATCTGTGAAGCTCTTTATCTGCCCTTCAATTCTGAATGATAGCTTTGCTGGGTAGAGTAATATTGGTTGTAGGTTCTTGCTATCCATCACTTTGAATATTTCTTGTCTGACCTGCATAGTTTCTGTTGAGAAATCAGCTGACAATCATATGGATGCTCCCTTGGAGGTAATGAACTGTTTTTCTCTTGCCGCTTTTAATATTCTCTCTTTGTCTTTTGCTCTTGGTATATTAATTATGATGTGACTTGGTATAGTCCTCTTTGGATTCCATTTGTTTGAGGTTCTGTGTGCTTCCTGGACTTGTAAATCTATTTCTTTCACCAAGTGGGGAAAGTTTTCAGTCATTATTTCTTCAAATAGATTTTTAGTATCTTGCTCTCTCTCTCTTCTTCTGGCATCCCCATAATTCTGATGTTGGTACACTAGAAGTTGTCCCAGAGGTTCCATAACTATCTTCAAATTTTGAGATTCTTTTTTATTTTTGTTTTTCCAGTTGAGTGTTTTTTGCTTCTTTGTTTCAAATCTTTGACTTGATTCTTACATTCCTCTGGCCTACTGTTAGGACTCTGTATAATATTTTTTATTTCAATCAGTGTATGTTTAGTTTCTAGTTGGTCCTTTTTCATATTTCCGAGGGTCTCCCTAAATTTATCGGCCTTTTCTAGGAAATTCTTGAAAATTTGGCTCAGTGAATAGAGCGTCGGCCTATGGACTGAAAGGTCCCAGGTTTGATTCTAGTCTAGGGCATGTACATTGATTGTGGGCACATCCCCAGTGGGGAGTGTGCAGGAAGCAGCTGATTAATGTTTCTTTCTCATTGATGTTTCTAACTCTCTACTCCTCTCCTTTCCTCTCTGTGAAAAATCAATAAAATATATTTTAAAAAGAAAAGAAAAAGAAAAATCTTATAACTGTGGTTTTGACTCTATATCCAGTAGTTTGCTTTCCTCCATTTCTGTCATTTGTGATCTGTTTCTTTGTCTCCAGATTTTTGCTGCTTCCCTGAATTGGTAGAGTAGCTTTGTGTGCTAGGTATTCTATATGGCTCAGTGGCTCAGCCTTCCCAGTTACCTGAGGTGGACACTCTTGGTGCACCCCTTTGTGGACTGTGTGTACAGTCTTGTAGTTAAGTCTTGATTTTGTTGGTATCACTGGGAGGAATTGATCTCCAAGCCAATTGACTATGAGGATCAGCTGTGTCAATGCTGGGAAAACTGTGCTGGAGACATCCTTATGAGACAAGACTTGCAAAATTGCAAAAGCTTCTGTGCTTAGCTTGAATGGGGCAGAGTTTCAGGGCTGGGCAAGCAGCTTTGGCTTCCCATCATCCCTGCCCTATGAGGCCCCTGAGTCTCAGTGTCCCTCAGTAATCACTGTAAGCACCTCTGAGAGAGAGCTGTCCTTGAGTTTTGCCCGCTGCCAGACAGTCCAGTTTCTCCCTGAATGAGTCTGGGTTCCCAGTTTCTTACCAAGAATGGGAGTTCAGTGAAGTCAGGAATTTCCATCTCCCTCCAGCTTTAGAAAGCTGGCCTTGCACTCAGCCGCCCATCATTCCCACACACTGGTACATGTCCGTACCTCAGCCTTTTGCAGCTGCTCTGAGTCTCAATGTGCTTTCTTCTTTCCCTCTAGTTGTACAATTTCCAGCTTTCCTGTAGTTCTGGATGGTGTCAGTTTTGTCTTTTAGTTGTAGTTTTTGTATTGTTGTGGGAAGCAGCAGTTTAGGTGTTTACCTATGCTGCCATCTTGGTTTCTCTGTTGATATTTCTTTAGATTTTTTTTTTTTTGAGACCTCTTGGCACTTGGCCCTCTTCTTCTAGAGCAACTGATTTAATGAAGAATCCTGCCTTAGCTATTCTAGAAGTTATAGAAAAAGATTACTACTTGGGTCAAGATTGAATTTGGGCCTGGAGTTAGTTTGAATTTGGGCTAAGGAATCCAAAAGATTCCTACAGATATGCATGACCTGGCTGAGCCAAACTTCCTCACAAAGTTTAGGAAATCCATGTGGGGATTCCCAAAGTTCTCTGGTGATAAATACTATATGTTTGTTTATTTTATGACCATAATAGTTTTCTGAGAGTTGTCTTTGCTATTGTCAAAACAGTTGAAAAGGATTACTTGAAAGAAAAGATCAACAAAATGAATTCTCTTGAAGAAACATGAGAGAAGAAAGCCAATCCTTGGTGACAGCATACTAGACAGTTAAATTGACTTTAAGAACACACAAATGATCCGGATAATAGAAAAATACCCTAACATGGAAAAGGGTACCTCATGCTGATTTTCTCTGGGAAGCTGATGGTCCTGGCGTATGTGATGGGAAACAACCCCGGAGGCACAAAGACGTGGATGACTACAGACTACAGAGAGATCAGTTAGAGAGAGAGAAATTGATTTGCTCTGGAGAAGAAAGTGGGTGTGGGAGAGAAAGGGGCATCCAAGTAGTTCCTGTAATTATTATTTTTCTCCTGCAATGAATAGTTTTTTCTTTCTATACAACAACTCTTCCAATGTTGTACAAGCATGCCATAATTTATCTCTCATCTTTAAAAAAAAATAACAAAATCCGTTTTCAGTCGCTATCACATTGGTATGCTCTGTTTCTTTGAAGCACTTATTACCTAAAATGTTGTTATGTATGTATTTATTTATTGTTTGTCTCCCTGCTCTAGGACATAAGCTCTGTGAGGGCAGAGATCTTGTCTTTCTTACTCACTGCTATTTTGTCAGGGTCTTAGAATAGCATTTGGCGCATAGCTGGGCTCAATAAATATCCTTGATTGAATGCAATAAATTGAGTGGCATGAAGATAAAAGATATAATTACCCAGGTAAAATAATGTTTTTATTTAAACTTTTTATTGTTGACACTATTGAAAATGTTCTCCATTTTCATCCAGCCCCTGCCCCTTTCTTCCTTGGCCCTCACCACACTATTGTCTGTGTCTGTGGGTTATGTATATATGTTCTTTAGCTAATCCTTTCATCTTTATCCATTCCCCTTAAAAGTAATTTTTAAAGATAATCATAGGTTCCCATGACAGAGACAGTGGGATGAACTGTGACCCTAGAAATAATGGGAAAAGAAATTCTATAATCTAGTTGGTTATAGACTAAGGATGGCAAACACATGGCATACCTGTTGCCACTTCCCCATTCTGCTTTCAAAGCAGACATCACTCATCCGTCATAGCTCTCTTTCCTGCAGAGAATACTTATTGCCATTTCTAAAATGAAATCCATGCTATAAATAGAAAGGTGGAATTTTGTACAGAATGACAGTTTTGGGAGAAGGACTTATCAATATAGAAGGCCAGGTCCATTCATAAATAATGTTTCCTGACCATCCACTCTGGAGTGTGAATAAGGAAAAGAAAGAATAGTGGCAGAACTTTACTTTTTCCCTTTCTGAACAAACCAAATGACACCACAGTTCAGAGTACCCCACATGCACTGATCAATAAGATTAATTTGAGAGCTTGGCATTTAGCCAAGGACAGATGCCAAAACCATCCAAGAAAACCTGCCTACTGACACCAAAAGCACTGGGTAGAAGTATGCCCTGCTGGCCATGACTGGCAGCTGCAATTCTCCTTCTCAGAGAGCTGTATATCTATAGAACAGTGAGAATGAAAGGAAGCCTGGGTGAGATTAAGAATGGGGCAACTCTTACTCAGTTCCTGAATATTTTTTTGGGGGAAGGAGGCAAAGGGAGTGGGAACAGCAGCTAGGATATTGCCTTTCATTAATGCGTGGGTGAAACCAACACTTGAATCGAGAGCTGAGAAGAGACAACAAGCAAGAAGAGTCAACAAACATATACAAATTCTACAATGGTCTGTATGAAATGAATGCCAAGAAGCAGTCCTTCCCATGGTTCTGTCTCCTGCCTGCACCACACACCCAAAGCACTGTTCTGTATTATGCATCTGGCACATGCCTCAGGAATGAGAGAACATTGTTCATGACCAGTGGGGGGAACTCTATGGCCAATGTAAGTAATATGAAGAAACTTTGCAGAAATCTTGTCAAGACAGCACACATGTCAAGCAAGCAAACAAACAAGAAAGATCATACAGAGTAGAAGCAAACTCTCTGTTTGTTTAGACTCCCTGCTCTTATCCCTGCTCCTCACCTCACAATATAGTAATGGGGCCCTGAGATGACCTGCCAAGAGAAGCTCGGTAAAGGGTGGGGTTAGACCTTGCTTAGTCACTACCTTCTCCTCCAGTGAGCCTTTCTGTGGGTGAATCATCTGAGGCAGGATCACATGAGAATAAGAAATAGGTTTGCATGTAGTATCTTCTGCACAAAGTAGATGCAGGGTAGAAATAGAGTGAGGTATCATGAGGAGCTGTTTGCTCAGGGGAATCTTTGTGGCAAACAAATCAGTCCTTGGATGTGCAATAGAATATGAATAACACCTTCCAGGTGTGTTTTCTTACCTGGATCACTTCCTCACTTGTCCACCCTCACCTGCTGGGCCTTCTTCTCCTCTTCTAATTCCTTCGTACCCTTTAGTACTGTAGGTGTCCTTATTCCTTAAGAAGCTATTCCCTGTCCCCAATCCCACCTTCATCCATCCATCATATCATCTTTTTCATATCCAAACTTCTGAGCCACAATGTCTGTACTATCACCTCTTCTTAACATCCAGATTTCCAGATACCATATAAGGCAATTCAGAGACACCATTGCCTTTAGTACTCTTAATAATCCAACCATACCTCAGTGAGCTAGCTATTATTTACCTCGTGGCAGGAACTCAGAGACGTCAACTAACTTTCTCACAATCCAAACCAGTAAGTGATAAGAGCTTGGATTCAAACCTAGGAGTGTCTGTTCTTAACCTCTATTCTAGTGTTTTTAACCTCTATTCTAAAGTGTGCAAGTTAGAAGAAAAGTATACCATGAGATTAAATAAGAACATTGTAAATGAATTCAAAAAGATTATGCTTCTAAAAGAAACATTATATACAGTCTTATTATGAAGAAAATCTCTCTAAAAAATGGTGTTACATCTTACACTACCAATACTTATCATGAGAAGCACCGTGGGCCTATGGTCAATCTGTATAATGTAGAATATTTAGCACCCTAGTTCCCTGGCAGCTAAATGCCAATAGGATCCTTAGTCAATATACAACCAAGAGTGTTCCCTATGTCCAAATGTCCCCTGGTGATATGAATGTTACTGCCTCCAGCTAAGAATAGTAAATCCTAGACTATAATTACCATGAAGCCCCGGGTCTGTGTCTCTTTTACTCATCACTGCATTTCCATCCTCTGGCTCATAGTAGGTCTTTTTTTTTTTTAATTAAATCTTTATTATTCAGATTATTACATTTGTTTCTCTTTTTTCCCCTCCATAGCTCCCCTGCACCCAACTCATACCCTTCCCTCTGCCCTTACCTCCCTCCCATTGACCTCATCCATAGGTGTATGATTTTTGTCCAGTCTCTCCCTGTACACCCCTCACCCCTTTCCCCCTGAGAATTATCAGTCCACTACCTTTCTTTGCTCCTGATTCTATTATATTCACCAGTTTATTCTGTTGATCAAATTTTTAATTCCCTTAATTTTTAGATTCACTTGTTCATAGGTATGTATTTGTTGATCATAATTTTTTATCTTTTACCTTTTCTTCTCCCTCTTCTAAAAGAGTACCTTTCAGCATTTCATATAAAACTGGTTTGGAGTTGATGTACTCCTTTAGCTTTTTCTTATCTGTGAAGCTCTTTACCTGCCCTTCAATTCTGAATGATAGCTTTGCTGGGTAGATTATTTTTGGTTGTAGGTCCTTGCTATTCAACACGTTGAATATTTCTTGCCACTCCCATCTGGCCTGCATCGTTTCTGTTGAGAAATCAGCTGACAGTCGTATGGGTGCTCCCTTGTAGGTAATTAATTGTTTTTCTCTTGCTGCTTTTAATATTATCTCTTTGTCTTTTGCTCTTGGTATTTTAATTATGATGTGTCTTGGTGTAGTCCTCTTTGGATTCCTTTTATATGGGGTTCTGTGTGCTTCCTGGACTTGTAAGTCTATTTCTTTCACCAGGTGGGGAAGTTTTCAGTCATTATTTCTTCAAATAGGTTTTCAGTATCTTGCTGTCTCTCTTCTTCTGGCACCCTCACAATTCTGATATTGGTATCCTTGAGGCTGTCCCAGAGGCTCCTTACATTATCTTCACATTTTTGGATTCTTTTTTCTTCTTGCTTTTCCAGTTGAGTGTTTTCTTATTCTTTATATTTCAAGTTTTAACTTGATTCTTGCCTTCCTCTAGTCTGGTATTAGGTCTCTGTATAATATTTTTTATTTCAGTCAGTGTATGTTTAATTTCTATTTGGTCCTTTATCATCTCTAGTTGGTCCTTTTCCATCTCTAGTTGGTCTTTTTTCATCTCCTCTTGGGTCTCGCTAAATTTATCCATCTTTTCTAGGAAATTCTTGAAAAACCTTATAAGCGTGGTTTTGAACTCTCTATCCAGTCATTTGTTTTCCTCCATTTCTTTTGTTTGTGTTCCCTTTTCTTGTCTCGGCATTTTCACTATGCCAGGAGAAATTCTGTTTTGGATTCAGCCTTATGATATCGGACTTGCAAAACCACAGAAGCCTCTCTGTTGAGCTTGGGATGGGTGGAGTCTCAAGACTTAAGGGACTGCCTTGCCTTCCAGTCAGGCCCGCCCTCCACGGCCCCTGTGTCTCATGTGACTGGATAATCGCTGGAGAGGTCCCTGTGCGCACTCGCTCTCTCTCTCAGTGCCTCTAGACTGCTGCCTCTCCAGCTCCCCTGCACTCCGGGACCACAGGAGTCTGGGTCCCAAGGGTTTTGCCCAAAACTGGGGTTTAGTGGAGCCAGAAGTGATGCAGTTGGGAGGATCTGTCTACCGCCCACTCGAGAAAGCCAGAGGCACAATCAGCAGTTGTTCCCCTGCGCACAGTGCCGTGCACACCACCAGACCTCCAATCTTTTGCGACTCCCCTAAATTTCCGTGCACTTCTCCCCCTTCACAGTCCAAACTCC
>PVJN01058559.1:0-12119 GCA_004026805.1 Lasiurus borealis | reverse complement strand
TGGAAACTATTCTTTTCTCTCAAAAAACCCTATTTTTATTAGGGATCTATTAAGTTTAATGAAGATAATGTTATTAGAAAGTGAGGGAGAGCAGTGTGTGCATTTTCAAAAGTTACATGGTTACTTTGCAGCTAGCTACGTGCAAGACTCCCAGATTGTTTTATTCCTTTCCATAGGAAGCAGATTGGTACCTCATTCTTTCCTTGAATGAGTTGCTTTAATAATAGATGGGTATGCTTACTCCTAAGAAAATCAACAAATTATTTTTTGCTTGTATAGTGCAAGAATGAGAATGGAGAACTTGATCTGCTATTCTCATCTTCCCTTCAAAATTGAGATTAAAAACATGTAATAAAACCACTTGTAGATCTAGAGAAATATAAATTTTTCTTTTCTTTTCCCATACTGCTTTGACAAGGAAGTATACTTGACCTTTTGTTAAAATCTGTAAGAAGAAAGATCTTTGAACTTTTGATCTTTCTTTTACCTGTGGATGAGCGGTTCTAGACTTGGGGCCATGTTTTGCCTCCCTACTTTGCCCTGCTCCCAACCCATCCACAGTTGGCAATGCCTAAGTGACTTTTTTGCTTTTCACAACTGGGGATAGAAAGGGGCTGCTACCTTTAGTGCGTAGAGGTCAGGGATGCTGCTGAATACCCTCTAGTGCCTAGGACAACCCCTTACTTCAAAGAATTATGTGGACTAAAACGTTGGTAGTGCTGAGGTTGAGAAATCCTGCTGTAGGTATTTATTCAATTCTCTTGCCCCTTGAATTTGCATAGTTTGCTTTTTTCCATTTCCTACCTTATTAGTGATGCCTGCTTAATATATTCTCAGAGCCCGTGTGCCCACCTCCCACTGCTCTTATGCTGTAGTTTATATTATATTATCTAATGTATGTATATGGTATTTTTTATGTGAACTCACAGAAATGGCTATCTTGAATACCTGCTTAATTATGGTCTGTTGAGGACAGAAATGCTTACAGCAGTATTTTTATATCGTTTATGTTTTCTACTAACTTTAGGCATGATCTGACTTTAGGCGGGTTGTATTTGTGTTGTACCAGGGATATTGAAGTACCAACAAGGAAAAGTGCCATTAGAAAATCATCAAAATTCTGTTTTACATTTCATTTGTTTTTTATTTTTATCATTAAGGCATTACAGAGGGTTTTTTTTTTTCTATTATAAATTCACTTTATCTCAAACCTTTGGTGCCAGATGTGTTTCAGAATGCAGAAATTTCCAGATTTTAGAAAGGGAATATGCTGTGCCTTTTGTATTTTATGCAACACCCTTCCTGGGATCTGGGGCAGCACTCCATAATCAAACATATTCATATTTCTATACCAAAAATGTATGAGCATTCATACTAAGTGAGATAGAGACTTCAGATAATTTCAGATTAGTTCATGTGTGGTGTTATTGCCAAGTTATTTTGCTTCCAACTTATTTTTAAAAAACCTTTGATTTTTTACAGAGCTTTTGGGGTTCCAGAATTGTATATAAGCAGTACTACTTCTATTACAATGATAAATTACTACAGCTATTTTACTCGTGGGGAAAAGGTGTTTTAAAGTCTTGCTCTATACTTTTCTTTTACCTGTTTCTAATAGCTGTTTTCAATTTCTCAGTTATTTTTAGATTATTGCTTTTTATTGTTGAGCAATTGTGCTCTTAACTAGAAAAAAATTTAGATACTTTATTTTAGGATTTTTTTCACCTTAAGGTGAAACTATAAGTATCGATTTCTTTTTAAGTTATGTTCTGTATATATTGGATTACTTTTCCACTTTGCGATCAAATATTGTCTTTTAATGACTCCATTTTTTTCTAGATAACAGAAAGGAAGATATCCTTTAATACTTAAACACAGGACTTGTCATTTTTACATATGCATTTTGTCTTGTAGCATTTGAGGCAATTTGGCTGTAAAAGGGTACACTAAATTTTGCTAGCTCTATTGCATTTAATGAACAAACTTAGAAGGTTTATAATATAAAGCTTTATTTTTCTTGGTCATATGAAATCCATTGTAGGTCCAGGAACTCTTTAGGGCAGCTTTTGGATGTGTTGACTTGGATGTATGCTGCTTGCATCTTACAACATGTGTCCAGGCAAGAGAGCTGGAGGGTCATGTGCCAACTTTTAAGTGCTGTGGTCTGGAAGTAGGGCATGAATTAATCACATGGCCTCGACTAACTGTAGGGTGGCGGAAAATGTGGGGGACCTTATGGGAACTCAGTGAGAAATCAATTTCTCTGCCACACAGGATATATACTAGTACTTCCATGAATAGATAGATGACTTTCACTGTCACTGCAAAAGTGAGAAGAGGAAATAATTGAGCACCAGTCTGACACTATTCTAAATTCCATAGTATAATACCTATTAATAAACTTTCTTGTTTAATTTTCAAAACAACCCTACTAGTATGAAATGGGTGTCTTGTTTAGAATTCAAAACTGAAGGTGAGAGTTGAAAAAATTCCCAGATGTCACATGTGTAGTTCGTGCAACATATCAGGGCAAAAATCGAGGCTTTTGACATGAAAGTAAACACTCTTGCTTTAGTACAGTGCTGCTTGAGAAATCTGGTAAGAGGATTCAAAGTTGATTATGGGTCTAGAGGTGCATGCTTAGTGTAAATATATCTCATTTGTTTGCTTATAGTCTCTTAAAGGTTCCAAAATACTGTTTCTTTAGGGGTTTTAGAACTTGGCAGGTATGTTAAGTTGGAGAAAAGTAAGCTTCCTTCTTGGTCCTGGGGGTGCAAGGCTTTTTTTTTTTTTTAAGTTATTTAGAAGCATTATCTTTTCAGGGAGTATTCCCCAACTCACCAGCTTTCTTGCCCTGTTCATTTTGCTTGTGAGGAGGAAGGTAAAGGATTGAATATGATCATGATGGAAAAGGCAAATCTTTGTTCTCTGCCTTGTGTAGTTCTTTGTGTATGGCTTTCCTGTAGGCTAAGGAATAACTTTTAATCTGTCTCTATCTTTTTCTTTGGGGTATTGTGAAGCAGTTGATGTTTATGAAATTGCTTTGAAGTTGGAAAAAGATCTTTCTGCAGATAAGAATTTTTAGCTTTATGTAGAAAAGCCCCAATCACATAAGATTTTATGAGAATTTTTTTTACTGATTTCTGAGCAACATGTACACTTACTATTTTTTTTAATACTAGTACCAGATCTACTTTTTTACATAAATTTGCTATTATGTGTCATTCCTTAATTTTGTCTTGTTTTACATAGGTTCATAGTTTACATGAGTACTGTTTTTCCTAAGCTTGCAAATATGTACAGAAATTATTTCTAGATATTAATATGGGGATTTGCTTTTTTTCTTAATTCTCTTTGGAAGTGGAGCTGAGGAAAATGTTTTTCTGGATGACCTGTAAGGTTTATCTGGTTCATTTTAGATTGATGAAAGTCATGAGTTTTCCAGTTCACTCTGTGCCTTGCATCTTGTCTAAATACAATATAAAGTTAAGTTCGAAAGCTTTGAGATTTTTCTCTCTGTTAACATTTCATGGGTTTTATAAGGGTGTTTAGGTACATAGCATAAGCTTGTTTTCAGTGCCTATTTTAGATCGTCAGTAGAAAGTGATTAATCTTATTAATAATAACTGTAGGGTCGAATTTCTAGGATCATTTGAATTTTTTAAAATGCCAGTTCCCTCTGTCGGTCTCTGGTGTATATAATAATTGTTTTAATTTTATGGTTATTTGCAACAAATAAAACTCTGAAAGGAATTGCAATAGTGCTGTGTTCCTTTATTGTCCGAGGTTCATTTTGCCTATTTGGGAGGGATTTGGGTCATTTATGCCATTTCAAAGTTTCTTTGCTGCTTCACTGTCCCAGAGCAAATATACTTTGTCATTCTGTTTAACTTCTTGCTTGTCTGGGGAAAAATAAAGACATCTCCAGTCTGAAATTGCTTTTGGGAGTATAGCTCCACATGTTTTGGTTCGAATGAAAGGCCTAGGGAAACATGAATTTTGTTACCTTTTTATTTTATTTTCCTTTACTTATAAATCACCATGATGATCCTCCCGTTACATCTATACGTCTCACGTTTTGTAAACACCATTCATCCCCTTTCTGAGGGTGGTTATTTGTAGTTTGCTTTGCCATTTATAATCTTACAGGTCCTTTACAAATGGATCATTTTTTCACATTAAATTTTAGTAGGTCAAGAATCCATTTATTCAGGATCCCCTTAGAGAATTGATCATAGAAGATTGTGACTACATATTGTATATAGCTTCCTGTTGCTTTCTGTACTCTTCTCGATTTAAACAAGCAACAATAAAATACAGAGGGCACCATAATCCTTAGCTTTATGGTTTTATTTTTATTTCACACTTGTTTCTAAGGGTATTGGTAATATTTGTTGGATTTGAGATGTGTATGCCTATAGTAAATTTGCTTGCTGTAATAATGAGGGAAAATCTGGCATTTTGAAGGGTTCAAACACAAACTTAGATGGTTGTGATCTATGTAGAATTCAATGGCAGTTTTAACTAGTGTACCTTTAGATTTTCTTTATTTTATTTACACCAGTGTCTGTTTAAAAATATAAAATACGTTTCTGTTCTATCCTCCCAGATGCCTAATACCTTCACATCCATTAGAGGACTGTGCCAAGTATCCATTTTGTTTTTAAACCCTAAAACAAATATGCTGCAAATGATGTCTTTTCCCTCCTGCTGAGGTTTCTTAATTTTTGAAAATTAACTTTTTATTATGGAGAACTTGAAATATACAAAAGTAAACAGCCTTGCATGATGAATCTCCATGGAGCCTTCACCCAGTTTGAATAGTTACTAACTCTGACCAACCTTGTTTCATTTATAAACCCCTCCCATTTCACCTTCCGTATTATAATGAGGCAAATCTTAGACATCATTTAATCTGCATTTTTAAGAATAGATATTTCAGTGTGCATTTTACTTAACCGCAATGTCATTAACACATCTAAAATATTTGTTGTTCTTAATCCTCACCTGAGGATATTTTTTCCTTTGATTTTTTTAGAAAGTTAAAAACGAGGGATGGAGGGGAGAGGGAGAGAAAGAGAGAGAGACATTGTGAGAAAGAGACATTGATTGGTTGCCACCTGCACTGGGCTCAACCTAGGCAGGGATGGAACTGGCAACTAAGGTATATATATGCCCTTGACTTGGGATTAGAGCCCTCAATCCTTTGGTGCACGGGCCAACACTCTAACCATTGAGAAACACCAGCCAGGGCAACACATACACCATTTTATCGAAGTTCCTTGCTCAGTCACTGTTCGGATTTACAAGTGTTTTTCATAGATGTCCTAGAAAATCACTACCTTCCTTCTCCTCAATTTATTTGAATCTGTTTTCAAATAAAGTAGACACATTGTGATTTGTTGATACCTTTTATATTCTAACTTATATATTCCCTCTCTTTTTTCATTTTTGAAATTTATTTAATGGGGCTGTTTCTCAGACTATGGATATGGCTTATTGCATTCCTATAGTGTAGTTAATATCTTTCTTTGTGGTCAGTGTTTCCAGTAAATTTGAGAGTTGGGTCAAGAGGCTTGATGAAACCCAGCCAGTGTGGCTCAGTTAGTTGGTTGATCCTCCCCTGTGCCAATAAAGAGGTCACCAAGTGGACTCCCAATCAGGGCGCATGCCCAGGTTGCAGGTTCTATCCCCAGGAGGAGGGTGTGCAGGAGGCAGCTGATTAATATTTCTATTACTTTTTTGGACAAAGCTGCTTCAAAGGTAGCAATGTGCTTTTCTGTCAGGAAACTCATAAGTTCTGGTGGTCTTTGGAATACTGACAGTCATTGTAATATATCTCTAAAGAGAAACTTACGTACAAGTATTTGGTTACTCAGTTGGGTAAGTTACATAAATGAAGGCGGAATAATTGCTTAATTTTTTGCTTGTTTACCAATTTTGTTTTTATTTTTCTTTCATAATAAGTTGGTTCCCTAGTATTCTTTTCAGAATCATTGTGAACTTATATTTACTACTGTGCTTCAATCCACGGCAGTACTTTAGTATTGTGCCATTATAATTTGTGCATCGATGGGCTCCCTCTGCATGGCCTGCATGGATTGGGCCACAGCAGGCAGTTGGGAGGAGCCTGAGGCTGGGCCGGGCACTGCTCAGTAGGCTCATTAGCCATGAGCCCAGCATCTGGTGCCTGTTGGTCAGCTGAGTGGCCCTCCCGCTGTGGGAGCACAGTGACCACCAGGGTGCAGCTCCTGTGTTGAGCATCTGCCCCCTGGTGGTCAGTGAGTATCATAGCTATTGGTCAACCAGTCAATGACCAGTCGCTTAGGCTTCTATATATATGCCCGATGTGTGAAATTTGTGCAAGAGTTGGCCTTCACAGCTGCAGTCCTGGCTTCGTCCAAGAAGGATGTCCGGTCTAATTAGCGTATTATGCTTTTATTATTACAGATATAGACTAGAGGCCTGGTGCATGAAATTTGTGCACAGGTAGGGTCCCTAGGCCTGGCCGATGATCGGGGCCTATCGGGGCCTACCTTCTGGCTGCTGGCAGGGGCCTTCCTTCATTCATTCTGTGCCACCCCCTGGTCAGTGCACATCATAGTGAACGATTAAACTCCTGGTCTCCCAGTTGAATGCCTGAGGGGACACTCTGCATATTAGCCTTCTATATATATGAATAGACCTTCTTAATTTTAAGTAAGCTTCCACTTAAATTGCTTTGCCTTAGGAAACTGGGTATATAAAAATTGCATGGATATATTTGGTGGTAAAATAATGCAAATAATGCATTCAACTTAACATTAGCCCTAGTTATTATTTTGAAAATGGAATACTTACTGAAGCTACTGTTTTAAAAAAATAGTATTCTCTTCATCATTTGTCAAGGGCCAATCAATATCTTAGCATTAAAGTAACGGGAATATCTTTATTATAACTAAAGTTCTGTTTTTATGTTTTGAAATAAGATAGATCAAAGTAGAATGCAAAGACCTTTATTAGAGTTAATTTATTGCAAGAATTGAGTTTTAAAAATTAACATTGTGCCGAAACTGGTTTGGCTCAGTGGATAAAGTGTCGGCCTGCGGACCGAAAGGTCCCAGGTTCGATTCCGGTCAAGGGCATGTACCTAGGTTGAGGGCACATCCCCAGTAGGGGATGTGCAAGAGGCAGCTGATGGATGTCTCTCTCTCATCGATGTTTCTAACTCTTTATCCCTCTCCCTTCCTCTCTGTAAAAAATCAATAAAATATATATTTTTTAAAAATTAACATTGTTATCTAAATATGCAAGGCAAGTAACCTTCTTTGTCTACTTACACTGTCTCTCATCAAGGCCTCCCTTGGCATTTGGATTGGGTTGTGCTTTGCCTTGGAAATAACGGAATATCCCTGGACTCCACTGACTAAATTTGAGTAGGGCCCCTCCCAGTATTATGGACGTCAGAAATTACTGCTTCCTCTCAGTTCCAAACGTCTTGGGGGAGAAAGGGTTATTATTACTGGTCTAGATTCCAGTTGTAATGAGACCAAATCATAATGCTGTAATAAAAATATTTTTATAGAGTGTTGCTTCAAGTAATGTGTAATTGTCATAGATTTCTTATGTAAAGTCTATCATGACCAAATATGTATGATTTTACTGAATATGCAATTATCTTCTATACAAAAAATAGTATTTTCTTTCTCTAGCAGTTAACTCTTTACACCTTCCCCAATCTTTGAAGTCTTAAATAAATATGAACTTTATGCATGAGCTTAACGTATACATATACCCATGTTCTTGCAAATATGTATCTTTGTATGTTCCTTTGATCTTTTCATTATTAGTGAATTTAATTTTATTAATTGGAAAACCTGTGTTATTAGCAGAAGGTTTCTGCTAAGGCCATTGGCTCAAACTGAACTTTTTCTTTTTTCTTTTGCCTTTAGCCCCTCCTTTCTTCCCTCCATCCCTGCCGCCTTCCTATTCCCCCTTCTCAATCCTCACCTTAATTTTAGAGAGAGAAAGAGAGAGAGACATACATACAGTTAGATAGACACACATACATTCAGTTAGAGAGACATACAGTTAGGTATCAAAGTAAAGAAACTGATTGGTTGCCTCCTGTATGACCAGGAATCAAACCTGCAACTGTTTTGGTATACTATAGGACACTTGAGCTAGCAGCCCAGGACCAGTCTCTTTCTAATTGCTAACCTCTTCCTGGTTATAAAAGATTTATTACTAAAGCCCACTTAATTGTCATCTTTTCTTTCCTTATCCCTTTTCTGGCTTCCCATTTATCTTTAATTTATTGATATCTATCAATATCTGCCTACCTATTGATAGATAGATATAGCCTCTAATTTTCTATCTTTTTTCATTTTTTTTCCTTTTCTATTTTAATAATGCCATTTGGTAATCTAGCTGGTAATATTTTCTTCATGACTCTTTTTGTTTTAGGTTCCCACATTCTTATGTTTCTTTACTTTCAATTTATTTTTTGGCATACCTGAAATCTGTCTCCTATTTCCTCTAATTTAGTATTTATTATTTTCTCCTCCGTGTGATATGTATCTTTTTTTCACCCTTGCATCTTCTATCCTTTTTTAGCTCCCCTGGGCACTCATGCTGTATTTGTCAAATCTGCTGTTTGATTCTGGAATTCCCTCAGAAATCTCAGTGGTTGTCCATCAAAATTTTCTGCATGTGGTTCCTAACTTACCTATATTTTTATCTTCCATTACCTATAAAAGCCTTATGTTCTAGCAAAAGTGGTTTGTTTCCCACCCCCAGGCATAGCATGGGTTTTCTAGGCTCTGCATCTTTGTTTATCATCTCTCATTGTCTAGGATAGCTGTCATCCTCCAAATAGTGATGATCCTTTAATGCCTATTTCAAAACTTGTTTCTTTCTTTTGAGAGACTCACACATTATTTCTGCTACTTATTGCCTCTTGTCATGTAATCTTTCTTCTCATCTGGCCTGGGCACAAGAACTGGATATGGATCTGATCTTATGTTTGTTTCTTTATGTTTTTAGACTTAGTATAATGCTCTTGCATTACATTTTACAATAATTTTAATAAACTTTTTAGTTGAAATTAATCCTAAAACTAGCCGAATTCTCAGATTGTAGAGCACTAGAGAAACTTAGATCATATATTCTGGTTTATATCTATTGTCTTGGTGTAATTATTAATAGCATTTCTTTTCACTTTCAGAAATGCTCTAGATTGTATGATAAATTACAGGGTTACCTTATCCTGATGCTGTCTATTCAGGCAGTATTGGTTGGGTTTGGTGAATCAAGAGATTCTTGTAATCAACAATTAATCCAAAGCAGAAATTCTGATTCAGTTAGTCCAACGGAGGCCTGAGTGCATTTTAGGAATCATGTCTCTTAGGATTCAGGTACTATCAGCTTTCCAGTCATAATTTGAAAAGTAGTACTCTGAGGGTTAAGGACTTAGTTGGGATTTGGAGAATGGGAAAGGGGCAGGGGAGATAACGAAATACCATTTATTCTCTGTGAAGTTAGAGATCAGTTAAGATCATGTTTCTTACTTGATTGTAATGGCTCACTATTTCTTAAACACCCCCTACTTTTATTGCCTGTCATAATAGAAAAGTATGGGTAAAAGTGTGTGGAAGGAGTCTACTAAACATTAAGTCTTGTGTACACACGTCTGCATAGCTAATGAGTTAATGAGAGCATGAAATTTTGGTGCAAACAGCTGAAAATAGAAGTAAATAAGAACTTAATAAATTGTAACTTTGGAAGTTGATGTGAGCTGAAAGTACCAGAGATACCCCTAAAACTCCCTAATACAGGTTTTTAATTATAAAAATAAGAAATAAAATAACAGCTATCTCTTCAGATAATCAACAGAGGATGATTCATTTGAAAATATAAATTAGATTTATAAAACAACTTTAAAAATTTATAATTTTGTTAAATATGTTCATTTATAGACATACTGGTAAGATGTTTTAAATTTCTAAGTGGTAGGTATTTACCATGTTACTTTTTATTCTAGAGCATGGAAAAAGATAGAAAACTACCTTAAACATATTTTGAAGTAAATATCTAAATCTCCAAGCATGATAACCATTACTACCAAAATGACAATTATCTAATCTCATAGATGAGCTGGAGTATTAAACTTGTACAAAGTAGAATTAATTTAGTAAAAGAGAATACTAAATTATCAAGAATAGCATGGCAGTTATTAATCCTTTGACTGCAATAAAAGGCTAAAGAAGAAAAAATATTTCAAGAAATACACAATATGAAATAAAAGTATTTGCGCTCTCTATATGTCTATATAATAATAAAAGTGTAATATGCTAATTAGACCAGATGTCCTTCTGGCCAACCTTCCAGGTAAAGCCGGGGCTGCGAGGGAAGCCTGGGTCCCGGGTGCCTGCACGTGGACAGAGGGAAGCCAGGTCCCGGGTGCCAGAGGGAAGTCGGCAGCCAGGGCAAGGAAGGCCTACTCTTACACGAATTTTGTGCATCGGGCCTCTCGTATATATTTTGTTGTTGTTAATCTTCACCTGAGGATATTTTTTCCAGTGATTTTTTTTTAGAGAGAGTGGAAGGGAGGCAATTGGTTGCCTCCTGCATGTGCCCCAACCACAGCCTGTGATGGAATTTGCAGTCCAGATATTTCCCTTTGACCGGAAATCAAACCCAAGACCCTTTGGTGTGCAGGCTGATGCTCTAATCACTAAACACACCAGCCAGGGCTAGTATTTGGTATATTTTTATTTATTCATTAGTTATGGGCTTTTGGGTTGTTTTACCTATTGACTACCATGATTAGTGCCACCATGAACTATTCATGCATAATTCATGCACGTGTTTGCATATCTGCTTTTAGAACTAGGAATTGTTGTGCCAGGTAATTTTCTGTATATGTTTTTAAGAACGCCCAAACTGTTTTCACAAAGGAGAAATTTTGTGTTTTTCACAAAGGAGAAATTTTACTTTCCCACAACAGTGTATGAGGGTTCCAATTTCTCCACATGTTTGCCGCACTTAGTTTTTGCTCTTTTAAAAAAAAAATTATCATAGCCATTCTAGTGGGTATAAAGTGGCATTTTATTGTGGTTTGGATTTGCATTTCCCTAATCACTTGTGATGTTGGCATCATTTGATATATTTAGATTGTATCTCAATTTAAACATTGAAGTAGAAGTTAATTCTTTCTTAGAATAATAAAATAGGCTTTCCTTTAATAAAAAGCCTGTTTTGTTTATTAAAAATGCTTGTAAACAAACTTTGTAGTTATGTAACAACTGTGATTATAATATATAAAGTTTGAAAAAGAAAAGGTATAAATATTTTGAAGGCAAAGACAGAGTAATCCTTTCCCCCATCAAAAAAATTGTTCTTTCTATGCATCCAGGAAGGCCAGCTGACTCAGGTAAAGGCCTCTGGAATTAGACAAATTCAAGTTCAAGTCCCAGCTCCACAAAGAACAGGTTTTGAGCAAGTTATTTAACGCCTCTCTCAGAGTAATTCTTTCATCTGCTTTCAGTGGATTAGGTATTAAATACATGATATGTGTTGCACATAATGGTAAATAGCAGTTGTTATGTAGAAGATAAATAGGCATGCTTATGAAAGAGCATTTTGAAAAGCGACATATTAGAACCAGTTCTAATACAAAGATTTAAAAAATAGTTCTAGTCCACAAATAGCAATGATGAGTGGGACAGAATGAAAAATAGTACACTGTTTAGTAATTGATTATTTGTCTGATAAGACTAAGACTTTTGTTTTCAGCAGCTATCTTTTGCCTTTTTCATTATCAGCATTTAGCCTAGTTTCTAACCCATAGATGATACATATATGTTTTTAAAGTTTTGTTGAGTAGAAGTTCAGATTGAGATTAAGTATATTGAACAAACACCTTTAAAAAATAATATGTTAAAGTAACTTTCCAGAGCTAGAGATAAGATGATATACTCAGTGAAATTGGAATAATTGAATCATGATTTAAAAAATTGTTAATCACCATTTTTAGAACATATAGTCCAGATGAATGACAATCTTAAATATATTATAAAGAGTCAGACTATTGGAAGACTTTGCAAAATGGACATACGTATTGTTGGTTGGTCCAGAAC
>PVJN01058558.1:0-12119 GCA_004026805.1 Lasiurus borealis | reverse complement strand
ATCTCTAAATAAGGCACTGCACACATTTATTCTAATTAAGTCCGTTAGAAGCTGAAACAATAGGTGAGCAATGGCATGTCACTCAGAAAAATACAAAAATTTAAAAAGAAAACTAAGTTTTACTGAAGACAGACCTTTTGGATAGGCTGATTGTACTCCTATTTTTCTGTAATATCTGTTTTATCCCCCAAAATCTTCCGTAGGTATTTTATATTCATGAAGAAAATATGGCTTATAGTAGAGGACCACCTGCAGGACCTGAGCTATAATACACCTAGCATTCTTTTCAGATAATACAAACTGATAACATCTCCATTGGGGAAAAAAAAAAAACACCTGTAACTTTTATTGGGCTCTGAGCCTACAAAGATATTAATAAGAAAGCATGAGAAACAGTTACGCTGCCCAAAAAGGTAGCTGCTTTAAGACATCAGAGATGTCAAATATGACTCAGCCTTCTGGTGCTTGAACACACACTACCAAGGGGCATGAGATCTAAGAAGGAAGTCCTCAAACACTCAAATCATCATATACTCTAAAGCTATTCATTTACAGTATTATTTTTTTAGATCTGCTTATATTTTCATTCTACTCAAATGTAAAGGACAAGATGCATACATGCAGACTATGTGAAGTGAGTAAGCTCAATTGGTAGAGCTGTTTCCAGGGAGTAATATCTCACGGTCCATCGCCTATTGTATGTCAGATATGTGGACTGCTTCCTTGAATCTGTTGTACATAATGTGCTTTGCTTCAACTGTGTTTTCCAGTCAAACATAGGGTGCATATGTGTTCTCTCTCTCTCTTGGCTTCTGAAAGCTTTATTGCATCCTGTCATTAAGATCACAGCAAAAACTCTATTCATTTTTCATCATTCTCATTCAAGTCTGTCTTGTAATAGTGTGTTTGAATTTTGTTAGGCACGAAAATAATTATGTAAAGTATGTATTTTTATAGTATGAATGAGTAATCTGTAATATGTGTTTGTTTTTTAAGTGAAAAACAAGACCACTGAGTGGACAGAATATTTATGGCTCTACTTCGGAAGGCGTGGTAATGCTTAAATTGAACCCTTTAAGCAGCTGTGGGCAGAGGTAGTAACAGCAGCAATCTCCACTTATCTGCTGTTTTGATTTGTGTATTTCAGTTACCCACAGTCTACTGTGGTCCGGAAAATATAAATGCTCATGTATACTGAGACTTTTTTTTTTTCAAATCCTCACCTGAATATATGTTGTTGTTTTTTTTAATTAAATCTTTATTATTCAGATTATTACATTTGTTTCTCTTTCCCCCTCCCATAGCACCCCTCCACCCAGCTCCCACCCTTCCCTCTGCCCTTACCTCCCTCCCATTGACCTCATCCATAGGTGTATGATTTTTGTCCAGTCTCTCCCTGTACACCCCTCACCCTCTTCCCCCTGAGAATGATCAGTCCACTCCCTTTCTTTGCTCCTGATTCTATTATATTCACCAGTTTATTCTGTTGATCAAATTTTTAATTCACTTAATTTTTAGATTCACTTGTTGATAGATATGTATTTGTTGTTCAAATTTTTTGGCTTTTACCTTTTTCTTCTTCTTCTTCTAAAAGAGTACCTTTCAGCATTTCTTATAATACTGGTTTGGAGTTGATGAACTCCTTTAGCTTTTTCTTTTCTGTGAAGCTCTTTATCTGCCCCTCAATTCTGAATGATAGCTTTGCTGGATAGATTATTCTTGGTTGTAGGTTCTTGCTATTCATCACGTTGAATATTTCTTGCCACTCCCGTCTGGCCTGCATCGTTTCTGTTGAGAAATCAGCTGACAGTCATATGGATGCTCCCTTGTAGGTAATGAACTGTTTTTCTCTTGCTGCTTTTAATATTCTCTTTGTCTTTTGCTCTTGGTATTTTAATTATGATGTGTCTTGGTGTAGTCCTCTTTGGATTCCTTTTATTTCCGGTTCTGTGTGCTTCCTGGACTTGTAAGTCTATTTCTTTTAGAATGTGGGAAGTTTTAAGTCATTATTTCTTTAAATAGGTTTTCAGTATCTTGTTCTCTCTCTTCTTTTGGCACCCCCACAATTCTGGTGTTGCTACGCTTGAAGCTGTCCCAGAGGATCCTTACATTATCTTCACATTTCTGGATTCTTTTCTCTTCTTGCTTTTCCAGTTGAATGTTTTCTGCTTCTTTATACTTCAAATTTTTGACTTGATTCTTGCCTTTCTCTAGTCTGCTATTAGGACTCTGTATAGTAGTTTTTATTTCAGTCAGTGTATGTTTAATTTCTAGTTGGTCCTTTTTCGTCTCTAGTTGGACCTTTTCCATCTCTAGTTGGATCTTTTGCATCTCTAGTTGGTCCTTTTTCATCTCCTCTTGGCTCTCGCTAACTTTATCTAACTTTTCTAGCATATTCTTTAAAATCTTATAAGCATGGTTTTGAACTCTATATCCAGTCATTTGTTTTCCTCCATTTCTTTTGTTTGTGATCCTTCCCTTGTCTAGGCATTTTCACTATGCCGGAGAACTTCTGTGTTGAATTCAGCCTTATGATACCAGACTTGCAACTCTACAGAAGCTTCTCTGTTGAGCTTGGGATGGGTGGAGTCTCAGGGCTTAAGGGACTGCCTTGCCTTCCAGTCGGCCCCACCCTCCACAGCCCCTGAGTCTCACATGACTGGATAATCGCTGGAGGGGTCCTTGTGTGCACCCGCAGTGCCTCTAGACCACTTCTCCTCCAGCTCCCCTGAGCTCGAGGACCACACAAGTCTAGGTCCCCAGGGTTTCACCCCAAACAGGGGCTTAGTGGAGTCAGAATGGCTCAGTTGGAAGGGTCTGTCTCCCGCCCACTTGTGAAAGCCAGCGGCACAATCAGCAATCTGTCCTCTGCACAGTGCTGTGCGCACCACCAGGCCTCTGATCTTTTGCGACTCCCCTAAATTTCCGTGAACCTCTCCTGTTTCACAGTCCAAACTTCCCCCATATGAGTTTCGGCTGGATCTGGGGTTTACTTTCATAGGATAAGGAGTCCAATGCCCTTGAGAGTCTCCGTCTCCCTCCCCCTAGAGAAAGCCAGCCAGGTACTCGGGCACCCACTCTCTCTCTCCACGCATGCGTCTCCACACCTCAGCTTTTTGCAGCTCCTCTGGGTCTCTGTGAGCCCCGCTCTTTCCCTCTAGTTGTAGAATTTCCACTCAGCCAGCTTTCCTGTGGTTCTGGATGATGTCCATTCTGTCGTTTAGTTGTAGTTTTGAAATTGTTGTGCGAGGCAGCAGTCAGTGTAGGTGTTTACCTATGTCGCCATCTTGGATTCTCCTGAAGATGTTTTTCCATTGATTTTTAGAGAGAGTGCAAGAGAAAGAGAGTAGCATCGATGTGAGAGTAACAGATCGATTGGTTGCCTTCTGCACCTGCCCTGACCAGAGCCCGGGGTTGGGGAGGTATGTGCTCTTGACTAGAATCGAACCCAGGACCCTTTGGTCCATAGGCCAATGCTCTATCCACTGAGCCAGCCAGGCTAGGGCTGAGACTACCGTAATGATTAACAAAATACTCATGGTTAAATGAGATGGCCACAGGTACCCTTCCCCACAATGGGTTCTGAATAAGGATGTCTTTTTTTTATCCCCATTTACCTCTCAAACATATGTTTCTACAAGTGTAACTTCTGACGGAAGTCTTGTTATTTAAAGTGGACTGCAGTCAGACGGTGAAACACATGGAACACCAGGTAACTTCCAGTCACACAGAGACGGCTTAGACCCCCTGCCTTTACCATTGTGTTACTGGCTCTACATCGGAAGGTGCCGGAAATGCTTACGTTGAATCCTTGAAGCAGCTGCGGGGCGGAGGTTGTAACAGCAGCAACGTCCACGCACCTGCAGTTTCGCTTTCTGCGGTTTCAGTTTCCCACAGCCCACCGTGGCCCGAAAAAGATTCCGTGGGAAATGTCACCAATAAGCAATCCTCACGTTTTACATCGCACGCCATTCGGAGATGCGTGAGGAACTCTCGCGAGGCTTACCCAGGACGGGAATCTGCAGCACCTCCCGCCCCTCTGTCACTCACCACGGACGCACGCACTCACGCACGCACGCACGCACGGCGGCCGCCGCCATCTTGCTCACTGGACGGAATGGCCTCTCCGCGGTGAGGCTTCCCAGGGCTGGTGTTCGGGGAACATTTAATTTTACTCACCGGCGGCCCCGGAGCGCAGGTTAGTGATGCTGCGCCTCGAGGATGCAAAGGGAAGAAGCCCGTGGTGCTGCTTGTAGGTGAACATTCTGGAAGGAATAAGGAAACGGCGTCGTTGGCTGAGGTGGCTGAGGTCGGTGGTGAGAGGGGATTGGGGGGGGCGGTCTTCTCTCCATGAAACTGTGGAGAAGGAAAAAGAAAGTCGTGCCAGTGTTGCTGTCTCACCTGAAACTGCAAAAGTGGCCGCCAGGGTGCCTGACAGCAGTGCTTAGTGAAGACGGAGGAGGAGAAGGCGTTTGCTTGCGGGTGGAGGAAACGAGAAGAGCACGTGACCCAGAGGCTGGCAGCACGTGGCGCCAGGGCGCGCGGAGCCCCGCCCAGACGTCCCCAGGGATCCCCGGAGAGAGGTAACGCGGAACCTTTCACTGCGAGGGGGGTGGTGACTCAGACTCGGGGGTGGTTTAGGCATGTGACCACCTCTCGGCACCGGAAGGTGAGTACGGTTCAGTTGGCTATGTTGAAAGAGACCACCTTCCGAGACCTTTTATTACAGCCTGGCGTTATAATTGCTCTGTTTTATTATTGCTGTTAATCTCTTTTTCTTTTTAAATATATATTTTATTGATTTTTTTTTTACAGAGAGGAAGGGAGAGCGATAGAAAGTTAGAAACATCGATGAGAGAGAGACATCGATCAGCAGCCTCCTGCACGCCCCCTACAGGGGATGTGCCCGCAACCAATGTACATGCCCCCGACAGGAATCGAACCTGGGACCTTTCAGTCTGCAGGCCGACACTCTCTCCACTGAGCCAAACCAGTCTCGGCAATTATTGCTGTTAATCTCTTATGGTGTGCAACGTGTAAGTTAAACTTTATCATAGGTGTATGCACGCATAGGAAAAACAGAGTATAGATAGGATTCAGTACTATCCGCAATTTCATTCATCTACTGTGGGTCTTGGAACACGTTACCCGTAGACAAAGAGGGGACGGGTAGTGTAATAGCGAAAAATGGGGAATTATGCACCTAAGGGACCTCCTCTGTAAATCCATACAAAGCCGTGGTTAAGCAGATGGAATTATATCTTTTGTTCCCCATATCAAGATCTGACTTAAAAGATAATAACATCCGTAGGCCGTATCGCCTTAGATTGTTTTAGTTAGAGCTTGGGAATAGAATAAAAAAATGACAGGAATATTATCTGTCAGCGAGGGTGAGATTTAGCTGCATGGAACAGAAACTACAGAATCCAGCAATACTACTAGCTAAATGAATGTGCCACTCTTTTTCTCTCAATTTTAAAGAAGTCCTGAAACAGGGGCCAGGATTGATATTGCTGTTTCTTGGTCATTATGTATTTATGTTTCTATTTGGCCATCCTCAGTCCATGACTTTCAACTTCAGTTTCCTTGTGTTCCAGCATGGATGTTGGAGCATGGTCATCACTTAATTATTTCAGGACGGAAACAGCAGGAAAGGAAGCTAGAAGAGAAAAGAATCAATTTATATAGTTTTAATAACTCCTGAATGTTTGAATTTATAAATTTTTGTGTTCCATAATTTTAAATCACTATTAAAACTATATAATGTTTATAATTATTCTATTGCCACATGGGAAAGATTATATTCTCTATAAATTTGAGTTTTTCTTTATAGATTTCAAATAAACCTTGTCATTTAGCACCTTTATTTTCTTACATTATGTTTTATAGGATTTTCTTATGTTTTATCGATTTATTTTTACAGCTTGAAAATGCTCTCCATATGATTTCATTTCTGAAAATATTTCCCTATATCCTTAAAAAAATGTTTTCATATATTTGAGTGTGATTTTAGTCAGTGATTATAGATTCATCATCCCGGCTGTGGCATATTTAACCTCTTTATATATTCTTTTCCTTATCTATAAAATAATGCTAATATCAATATCTATCTCAGAGAGATGTAATAAAAATATATATAAAATATTTAGCAGAATGCTTGTCACACATTAAGTGCTAAATTAGTTACTCATCATTTCCATTAAAAATAAACAGTAACAAGTAAAATATGGCATGATTTTAATAATGAATGGGATATAATTGAAAGAAAACTTTAAACCTTGTTAGAAACATTTCCTTCAGGTAGGCAATGACAGTGACATTGGCTTCACAGAGTTGAAAAATTCAAGAAAATGCAAGTTCTCTAAGGACATAGGTTATTTACCTATCTTGTATATTGCTATATTTTTGGTGCCTAAAATGGTATCTGACACATGAAAGGCACTTAGTAAATACTGAATAAATACTTGTTGTTCCGGGTGTAAAACATATCTGGTGTCATAAAAAAATAAATGGTATGCTTCGCAATTTTCAACATCTAAAGTCAACCTGTGGACAATGCACTAATCCTTGGTTTGGGTTGCAGAACAGAATGTAAACATCGGTAGTCTTTGCAATAGAAAAGTAGGAAGTAAAAACAGAGAAAGGAGATATGATAATTCTTATTTTATATCAAGCAATGGCAAGATATTGAGGAATGTTGGTTAAACACAAAATAGGGGTACTTTTATTATTTAAAAGTAGCCAATAATATAACAAACATTTAAGGATGAAAAAGTAGATTATGAGGTGAGATAAATTTTCCTTTTCATAGCAGAGTTGACACATAAATACATATATGAGCATATTATTTCAGTTTAGCACTTAGGGCTCTTATATGCAGTAATCCACTGTCATGCTTCCATTTTGTGAAGAAAATAAGTTGTACAGAGAAGACCTTGTGACATAAACAAAGGTTTGGATAACTAGAATTGTATTACATCTTTAATTACATAAGTTCTTCTTGAAATTGCTTCACAGTTTATAGGCATGTGTCTAAAGCCAGACTGGCTGCTTGTGTTCTGAAGCCAGGCTGGCTGGCTAGGTACAAATCTCAGCCTAATGGTTAAGATAATTTACCTTACCTCTATGTAGCTCTAAGAAATTATATCTACCTCCTGAACTTGCAAGATTTAAACCTATTTATACATTTTAAAAAATGTTTAAGAACAGAACCTGTGAAGATAGACTGAGACTAAAGTTTCCCTATATACAGTCTCAGAGACAGCAGTTTAGAGAATAAACTGCTAGAAGTTTGAATCCTGGCTTTACCACTTACTCGTTCTGTGACCTTTTCATCTTTTCTGTCCCTCAACTTCCTCATTCATAAGTGTTAAAAAAATTGAGTTTATATTTCTAAATTAAATGAGTTAATTTGTGATTAAATAAGTTAGTTTGTAATTAAGATAATATATAGCAATACCTGGCTCATAGTAACTATTACATAACTTTAAAATAAATTTAAAATTAACACATACATCATCATAGAAACTACAGATTTTCATAGTTATTGCGGCTCCTGTTCTTTATGTTTAGGGGGTTCTGTTTTTTGTTGTTTGTTTTGTTTTGTTTTTGCTGGACAGTAAGGCATATTGAAAAATTCTGGGTTTCTCTCCCTGTTATTCCTACTAAGTTATCTCTCTCTCTCTCTCTCTCTCTCTCTCTCTCTCTCTCTCTGTCTCTTCTCATCAATTGAAGTATGTATCAATGGAAGTTAAACACTTCTCATTAGTCACCTGGAAATTTTTGACAGATCGTTGATAGCATCTGAGTGATATGGTTTTTTATAGCACACTAATCAGTCACTTCAACCTCTCCTAGCTTTGAAAATTCCTATGTTCTATTCTGAGAGATTTCTTCTGTCACTAAATTACTTGGCTTGTGACAAGAAATCTTCTGTACACAATGTAACTTTACATTTCAATGCGGCATCACAATGCAGTCTTTCCAAAGACACTTGAAGCAAGAATTAGGAATTCAGAAATAACTTATTCTAATGCCTGTGGAATTAGTTACCAATGTAAGTGAATCTATTGAGGTGACAATCAAAGGAACCTCTGTAAAAAAGAACCTCACAAGCAAAGGCAATAGAAACTTACTCCTTGTTCTGGTGGCCAGCAAGTTTCTTTTGATATCCAAGATACATCCTCTCACTTCAGAAAGAAGGTAGAAAAATGTACAATTTGGAAGAGAGGAAAGAAGAACAAGTTATTGAATACCTTGAACAGATTCTGTGCAATTAATTTTACATATTTTATCTTTACTCCTCGTAATCTTTTTTTTAGGTTAAAAAAAAATTATAACCTCAAAAAAATTGAACTAACCCCAAATCACATAGTGATATATGTATATATATATATACCTCAAATATTGCTGAAATGGGAGTTTAAGCTAGACATGTCAAAACATAAGGTTCAGTTTATTCCATTGTGTTCCTTGCCTATCAAAGTAACATGTACTATGATATACAGGATTACTTTAGTAAATAAAATCTAATTTCCCATTAACATGACTAGCATGTCATAATCTTAAAGAGAATAACAAAACTTATTGAATCAGAAGCATTTTGGTGATCTAAACTAAAAATTATCCCCATTCCATCCTTTGATCCATTTTCTTTAAATTTTCATGGAAATCATCTATTTTGGGTCTATTATGTATTGCTATACCTTGGTTACTCAGATTTGGGCTACTTTTGTTGGTCTTTATAAAAACATTCTTGAATAGAATATTATAATCATACTAATTTTTATATCCTCTCTTTTCCCTTTCTAATGTATTAATGTTAATTATTCTCATTTCTTTTATTTTTCATGCTAGCCTATTTACAGTTTTAGATCTTACCACATTTTAATTGTGCCTGGAAGTTGTCCTGCACAATCATTAAATATTGAATCTTTCTTGATCTCCTATTTTCATAACCTTAAACCTTTCTGCATTTATCTTGTGATTTTGCTATTTTGTCTAAATATCTTCACCTTTAATTTTTTAGCCTATAATTTAATTGAGCATGTAGTAAAGAATATCAGTTTTTGCTCTTTAAACCTTATTTTTTATTCTTTTGCATGATAATTCTCCTACTTTATATTTTTTGTCTCTTCACTTTCTTACCCTTTGAAAAGGAGAATTCAGCCGAGACCGGTTTGACTCAGTGAATAGAGCGTCAGCCTGTGGACTGAAAAGTCCCAGGTTCGATTCTGGTCAGGGGCATGTACCTTGGTTGCGGGTGCATCCCCAGTAGGGAGTGTGCAGGAGGCAGCTGATCGATGTCTCTCTCTCATCAATGTTTCTGACTTTCTATCCCTCTCCCTTCCTCTCTGTAAAAAAATCAATAAAATATATTTAAAAAAAGAAAAGGAGAATTCATTTTGTAATTATATTGACCTACATTTCATTTTTTGTTTCCATATGAATTTGCAAATCTTCCATATACTCTACATAATTAAAAAAATTAATATTTTCAGGGCATTTAAAAACACAGTACATATCCCAGTACATATATGTGTGTGTTTATTTTACTCCTACTTTTTTTTTACATCTCTCATCTGGACTCACTTGTAAAATCAAACATATTTTGTATTCTGTTTTCTAAAACCTTTGTAAATACTATATTTCAGAGTTTTTTTTAGTTATTTGCATATTCATTATCTCAAAATAGAGCTAAAATTCCCAACCCAGAAGGACTTTAAATTCTCAATTTTCCATTTCACACAGCTCCGTAGGTTAACAGTTACAGATTTGACCCATTGCTTTCCTTAGTTCATTTCCATGATTATACATTTGCAACCCAGGATTTACATATTTTGAATATCTATGATACATGAGCCCAGCATTTATTGAATTATTAATTTAACAAATACATACTAATTACCAATGATGTTCCAAGCCTTGTATTATGTGCTGAGCATAAAAAGAGTGCCAACTACTCTAAGCACTTCCCATATATCAGCTCATGTTAATGCTGACCCCGCCATGAAGAAAGCTTCCCAAACTCAGAGGAGGAGACAGCATGCTTCTGCTTCCTCTCTCTCTCTCTTTTTTTTTTTTAAGGACTAGTCTCTTCTGACAACTATACAAGAACTTCAAGCATATAATTTATAGAAAAGTTACCAGTTCATTTCTTTCTATTTTCCTATCCTTGAAAAAGACCAGATACAGCAGTCTCCTTTATGATAAGCGATATCCTCATTTACTATGGAACCTCTTTTATGCAGAAAACTCTGTTGTGTCTTTATTTTCTATATCCAAAATATTTTTCTGATTGTACATTTCACTAGATGAATATTGGGACCACATCTATAGCCCCCTTTCTTTGTTCCCAAAAAGAAAAGAAATAAAGAACCTAGTATAGTGTTAGGTTATTAAATGCTTGTGGATAAGAAATGACTTAAAAGAAAATCCCTGAGCTCTATTGTTAACATTGTTGTGGAATCCATATCATTCTGTGTCAGGGGAAGGCAAGGAGGTAGTTGGCTATACAGAAAGAATTCTGAACTCACCATATTTAGAGCCTCAAAGCAACTTCAACTGATATATTTTTCATGTTAGTTTCATTGGGGCCTACAGCACCATCCTATTTTTTCTTTCCTTTTTTATTTTTGTTAGAAGCTGAAAACATCTCTGTAGCAAGAAGAATTCTAGTTTTCATAATATTAAGGTATGTTAAGACATAAAATATATATAAACTAAATTCTCAAGTAATATGATTCTGAAAAGGTGTCTAAAGAGAAGGTAAATTTGGAAATTTGATTCTCTGATACACTTTCCACATCCTAAATTATAGTGAAGCATAGGCCATCTTGTTCCAGTAACCTCTATGTTATAAAAAACTGCTGTTTGAAATTTTCCACTAAAATGGTCCTTGTTCTGCACATTAACTCTGCTATTCTTTGTTTCCATAAACATGCTTGCTCTAATAATAGGGAAAATGAGCTCACTTATCTGGTCCTGCAAGACCTGTTTACCCAAAGTACTACTCCCTTTTTAGAGAAGCCATAAACCATGAACAGTACAACCCCCAGACACAGTTATCAATGCTGGCGCCAGGCCAGGCCTTGAGATATGGTCTCACTGCCCCTATCCAAGCACATGGGTTTTTTGCAAAGCTTGAGAAAGATCTGAAAGTATAATCCCATGTTTGGGAGACAAAGACACTGGGAAAGTATAAAGGGAAAATTTCCTCCATGTTTTTTGCTCAGACTTTGAGAGACAACTCCTCTGAGACCACGAGCATAATAAAGACTCCAAATTTAGTTTACTAATGAATCCTCTGTTAAGCTCACTGATTTACAATATAACAATAGGACACATTTTGCCACTTCAGCTACATGGGAGTCCATGCTGTAAGATGTTCTAAATGCTTTGCATTACTGTCTTTTCATAGCCAGTGGTCCCCAGAGAAGCCCATATTAGTCATATATAAAAAAGGGATTCATCACCTACTTCACCATAGAAATACTTCCTGACAGCAGCAGGTTTCATTCATTCGCTTTGTAGTAGCTGTTGTAGCAGAAGAAAGTTGCAGGTTATGAAGGTACTAAGGGAAGCCTGAAGCCTAGAAAGTACAAATTTTTAAATTCTAGATTACATGAAATATTAACTCAATTCACATTGATAAAAATACTAGTTATAGCAGTCCCTTGGAAGGTGACTGAGACACTTCTACTTGTGTCATGTGTGTTTACTTCAGATCCCTATTTTTTAGTAGCTAACCACATAAAGAAGTCAGAAAATAATATTACCTAAGATTTGAACGCCTCGTGTTCCTACTGACCATAACCTTGGAAATGGGAGGGAAAATAAGTTGTAAACCCCTACAGGATGATCCTCAGGAGCTTACTGCAAAGACACACAAAAGCCCTTAGCCTATGGCTCAAAGACCAACATGTAGTTCTCTTGGATGCTTCTGTTTGAAAGAAATGTAAACATTTATCATCTAGCATGCTGGGGTGATAGGAAAGGACATTTCCTCTACACTATTTGGCAAAATGTCTGAAAATGAATACAAAGTATTGAGGTATTTGGAAGAAAAATCCCATTAAGGAGAATATTTTATGCTTAATGCCAAAGTGGTGATGGGGGGG
>PVJN01058557.1:0-12120 GCA_004026805.1 Lasiurus borealis | reverse complement strand
TAAGTGCCATGAGGTTGGAGTCTCTACATGGGGCATCCCCAGTGCCTGGCACAGTGCTTGGCACTGTGATCAACACACACACAATGCACAGACACACATATACAAACTCATATACGGACACATTTATTCATATAAAGTGTGACCAAGCATAAAGTGATGAGATTGATGCCAGTCTTACTCCCTTATATACATTTTTATAACTTTGAAATGAGCTTGTTCTCCATACTAGCAAACTGTCTTTTTCTGTTTTCGGGGGAAGAGCTAAATTATGGTTGATGTTGCGGTTACTTAAACTGCACACACTGTTTTGGCTTAAAAACTAAACATTGTGAGAGACTGGGTTTGTGTGGCTCCTAAGCTGGCTCTGTGGGTGATTCTTAAACAAATGACTTCTAATGCTTTGGGCCATTTGCAATGAAGTGAACGTTGAAGCATCAGCCACTGCCGCCCTAAAGGACAGCACTCACCTGGGTGAACTCACCTGTTGTGCCCCATTTAAAATCCTCTGGCTCCAGTTCTGAGCAACTCCACCCAGTGCAAACTGACAAGGCCGCCCACAGGCACACACATGGTACCTGCGTCCCTTCCTGTCCCAGGGACATCCATGGCCACCCCTTTGGCACTGGTACACATGCAACCTGGGAATTCAGAGGAGTCCATGTTTGGAGGGTCTCTGTTGACTCACTGGGGTGAGGGGACACTGGATAAATGCTTTCCCCTTTCGTTCTCCAGGTGAAGAGTTCTGAGATGCTTTTCCTAAGTTTCCTCAAAGGGACTTGCAGGATTAGGCCAGACGCGTAGAAATGGCCAGGAGTGGTGGCTCAGCTCAGCTGTGCATCTTGTGTTGGTTTCTCTCCTTCCTCGTTTCACCCCCCTGCTGCCTGGGACCATTTCCCAAATCAACCACCTGAGCACAGGCATTTGTCTCTGGCTCTCTGGGGAGAAACCAGGCAAAACAGTTGGTATCGGAAGTAGCCCTAGAAATCAGCCCTCAGGATGACATGTTTGCAGCTGAATTGCTTGCCAGTCGGATGGCCTGAGAGGAAGTGGGGTGGGGCTGTTCCCGTGTGGACTGAGATCCGATGCAGGTGGAAGGTGAAGCGATGTCTATGGCGCCTCAATGGTAGGGGGGTAGCTATAAAGCTTGAGTGCGTTGCCTTTTGTTAACTGTTTCGGAAGCCAAGCAAAAAGAAATGACGGACCGAGTCCTGCTGGCGTGGCTCAGTGGTTGCGCATTGACTGTGAAGCAGATCACGGTTCAGTTACCAGTCAGGACACATGCCCATGATGGGGCTTCCATCCCTAGTGTGGGGCATGCCGATCAATGATTCTATATCCATGTTTCTATCTCTCCGCTCTCCCTCACCCTTTCCTTTCCTCTCTGAAATCAGTAAACATATATCTTGAAAGAAAAGACAAACTAGGTCCAATCAGCTCTCAATGAAGATGGCTGTGAACGTCAGAGGCATCCCTGGCAGCGTGTAAGCAGACACTTCTCTCTCCCAGTCCCGGGGATGTTGCTAGAAGCAGGCCTGCAGTCTAATTGGTAGGTGGCAGGCGCATTAGGAGGATGAATGTCCACCTGGAGAAATTCTCTGTTCGTCAAGGTGCTCAAAGGGAAAAATATAGAACACCCACACCTGAAACAGGGACATTTGCCTAGACCAGTGGCCAGCAAACTGTGGCTCTTGAGCTGCGGTTTGCAGCTCTGTTGACTAATGAGTTTGCCGACCACTGCGTAAGGCATTACCTTTACCCAGAAGTTTTGACTTCAGGTTAAAGACATTAGTACATTATTAAAATGGCTTTTAAGTGTTTTTAACCTAAGGCAGTGGTCAGCAAACTCATTAGTCAACAGAGCGGCAAACCGCAGCTTGCAAGACACATGTGGCTCGAGAGCCGTAGTTTGCTGACCACTGGCCTAGACTAGAGGATACTCCAGAGGCCCTAGAATTTCTTGACCTCATGGAACTCTTCGGATTTTGGAGACAACATATAAACCTCACTTAGGAATACTGGTCTAACCCACTTCCCAGGGACCTAGAACGCCTCCAGGCTTATATGGGGCCGAGAGAAAAAAGGACTCTAGCAGGTTCAGGCTGCGGCTCCAGCTAAGCATTCACACCCTTCACCATGAGCACCGTCACCTCATCACCTGCAGACCCTGTGCAGCCAGAGGCGGTGTGGTGCATGAAGTGCTCCTTTCCTTCCTTCCTTTCTTTCTTCCATCCCTCCTTCCTTCCTTCCATCCTTCCCTTTTTCCTTCCCTCCTTCCCCTTTTCCTTCCTTTCTTCTCCTTTCTTCCCTTTCCTTCTTTTCCTTTCTTCCCTTTCATTTTCTTTCCTTCCCTCTTTCCTCCCTCCCTCCCTTCTTTTCTTCCTAAGATTTTTAGAGGAAGAGGAAGAGAGAGAGAGAAACAGGGCTGTAGAAGTGCTTTTCTCAGGCCCAGGAGAGTGTCTCTCACCTACAGCTTCTTTTGAGGGCATCCTGGCATCCTTAGTGGCCTTACAGACAGCCCCAGGCCAGCCCACACCAGCCCACACTGCCCCCCGGAAGCTCCCAGTAGTCTCTTGCCCAGAAACCCTCGGGGCAAACAGACCCATCCCAGCTCAGCTGCTTCTCCAAGATGCCCCATGGCAGCCCCTCCTTACATGGCTGAGGGAAAGGAGGCAGCTGGCCCTCCCCCTGCCTGGTGGAGGGCAAGGACTCCGCTCTCAACAGTTCTCTTCCAGGAAACGGCTCTGCACGTGCTTCTCCCCTCTCTCCATATCCTCAAAGTGCATAAGGGTTCAGTCATCTTGGGACCAGTTCTCTAACATTCATCAGGCCTGTGCTTGATGTGGTTTCACATTTATTGCGCTTTGGTGTCTTGGTCAAAACTTTACTTTTTTGGAGTGAAAGGGTAGATAATGATTATAAGGGGTCCTGGACTCCTCTTGCAGAGCTTTAGGAAAAAAAAAAAGGAATTTCTGTACCACTGAAGGGAATAGTGTGGCTCCCAGTGAATGAAAGGGCAGACACTGCTTTTCATCCAGTATCAGTCATATGCTGGGCTCTTGGCAGGTGGGTGTTATAACTATGCATCCCATTTTGCTGATGAGGAAACTGAGGCAGTTAGCAGCACTAGATTCAACCCAAGCACCATTTACTGAGCCGGGCTGCAAGACAAATATGGACCAAGGAAACCCCTGCCTTTAGGGAGGTCACAGTCCCTTGGTGAGGCCGACAGGGCCAGGTCTGGGGCAATCGGTGGCCTTGGATCAGGGGACTCTCGAGTGTATATTCATTTCATCTCAGTGAAAATAAAACCTCATTTTGGCTGGACATACAACACGGTTTAGTGATCATCCTATCTCTTTGCTCCCCAAAGTCACTCTCAGGTCAACATTTTCATCTTTGACCGCAGTGCTGGCCCCTCTGATCCCGACAGCCTGTGGCCACCGCATGAACCGCTTTATTCTCAGCCATCTTGTCCTTGCCCCTCTTCTAGGTGACCAAGTGTGGGAACCCCTTTCACGTCCCGCATGGTTCAGGGTTCCAGGGTTCAGGTTCTGGAGAAGGCCACACACAAATGAAAAGAGACGGAAAAGCATTAATTTGGGGAATGGGGACCAGGCGAAAGCCCAAAAGAAGACTACTACCCGCTCTGGCTTTACCATCCCTTTTATTAAGATTAAGATTCTAGGATACAGCCATATCCCCTAGGCAGAAACTCCAATAATAACCAATCCATGAATTTACTTAGGACTAACAGGTGGAGGCTGCTTCAGCTACCAATATCTAGTGATTAGCTCTGACCCTTTAGACTTTAGAGCAATTAAGGTTGAGCAGCCCTCCGGATCCCCTGTCCACACCTCTCTGCTAATAAAACAATGATGGGCTTCCTTTAAAAGTCTGCAGATTAGAAATAAACATAATAAAATGTTTGAGTCCGAATTTCAATGTCCAACAGTTCTGAGTCCCAGTTTCAGTGTCAAACAGTTCAATAACATCTGGATGATGGACAAATGGTGGCAATGCAGGTCCGACCCCCTCTGATTTGGTCCTGGGCAACCTGTAGCAACGCACAGCTGCTGACTGCTAGCATGACAAGGCGTTGTCAGCGTCTTCCATCTCTGGACTATTTTTAATCCACGTGGTCTTGGAGTTGTTTTTTGAAAATACACAAACATATTCTCAACCAAAAGTTAATAAAGGAATCTTTTCTGTAAATTTGACTTAGGATCCTTTTTATTTTTTGCCCAAATGATTTTCCTTTGACTTATTTTGACACCATGTGTGTCCTTCATAGGTGTCTTGCTGTTAGCATTACAAATGAAAATCAATTTTCTTTAAAGTAAAAATTTTCTAGATATAATTTACTTACAGGATATTTTTCCTTATGTGATATTACTTTACTATCTTCCCCACCCTCCTTTTTTTAATTAATGGGGCTTTTGGAAAAAAATATGTTTTATTGATTTTTTTTACAGAGAGGAAGGGGAAGGGATAGAGAGTTAGAGAGAAATATCAGTTGCTTCCTGCACACCCCCACTGGAGATGTGCCCACAACCAAGGTACATGCCTTTGACTGGAATCGAACCCAGACCATTCAGTCCAAAGGTTTGATGCTCTATCCACTGAGCAAAACCGGTCAGGGCTGGAAATTTTTATAATGCAGTCTTAATAACTTTAAATTTTATTTTATTTTATTTTTTGCACAAAAATGTGACTGCTTCAGGTTCATTGCATGTTAAGCAATTTTACCATGAAATGAACTACCAGTAGAAATTTTAGTTAATATTTTAGGAACAGCTTTTTGTCCAGTACAATTAAATTTCCTTGAATATTCACTTATTTCAATTAGCCAATTAATCTGAAGACTTGATTACTATTTTACTGTCTAATTTAATACTCTAACAATCTTAGTTTGCCTTGTAAATATTAGTGGAAAGGATTATTTGCATTATTTTTTTAATAATATGTTTTATTGATTTTTTACACAGAGGAAGGGAGAGAGATAGTCAGAAACATTAATAACAAGAGGAACATCGATCAGCCGCCTCCTGCACAACCCCCAATGGGGATGTACCTGCAACCAAGGTATGTGCCCTTGACTAGAATTGAACCAGGGACCTTTCAGTCTGAAGGCCGATGCTCTATCCACTGAGCCAAACTGGTTTCGGCTATTTGCAGTCTTGAGTAGGCCCTGAGCATTCCTGGTACTAGGCTGATTTAGGGCAGCTGCTGTCGGCCAAGTCTCTGTTACCTAGGTCTCAATCTGAGCTGGGCAAAGTCTCTGTCTGTTACCTGGGTCCCAATCTGAGCTGAGCTTGGGAAAAGAAGCAGCCGTGAGGCAGGAGACCTCCCTCAGAAGGGGCTAGGTTCAAGCCCCTGCAATGTTGGGGGAGTGAGGGTCTGTGCTTTTACTTCTGTTGACCCCCAAATTCTCCCCTGATGGCCCCTCTGCGACTGTGCCTGTCTTAGGTTGTTCCTTCCCTGAGGAATCTTACCCGTCTCTGGCTAACCAGTCATCCTCCAGGACCAAGCAGGGTGATGTGAGGTTCATTTCTGTTTCCGTGGTAGTCTATGTCCCCCGTGACCTCCACACCCAGCACCTGCCTTGGGATCCCACCTCAGCCATCATTGGGGCCCTGGCACTGATCACAGATCTTGGGGAACCCAGGTTTCTTCTCCAGGGAGGACCCAGCACATACCATTGGACAAGAGACAGATCCATGGTACCAGCCACCACGAGGTTTCAACCTCAGCATGAATAAAAAGCTCAGGCAACCGCTGTGGGCAATTGGATTGTAAGAAGAGGGTCCGTCTTGGCAAGAAGGGCCAGAGGGGCTAACATAGAATGCCCAAGTGCCTTCACAAGGACCCTTCCACTGTGTCCTTAAGTCCTTTCATGTCCTTTTTAAATTGCTGCCAAACATTCAAAAAATTAGTTTGTAAGTTTGTTTGGGATAATTGTACAATATGCTGTTGTAAACGATCAAAAATTATAATGGCATTGTAGAATAATATCATGTAAGGATATTCTTCGCTCTAAGCCATGACCATTCAATTTCAAACTGGCTGTCAATTTCTTTTTGTACAGACAAGGTCTAATCACATTTTCTGCACCTCTCCCAGGAGCAAGTAGTGGTAGTCCCCTACTTCCTTGGCATCCACGCAAGCCAGAAACCTCTCTTTAATTTCACCCACAAAGGAGCAGCAGTTTGATTGTGTGTCATACAAAAGGGAACCTGGGTGGTGACACCTGTGTAATTATACTTCCTTGCCCCACCCATGTTCCTCCTGGACGAACCAAGGTGTTTGGTATTATCGATGACCACAGTATTGTGGGATCAGCCCACATAAGGGTTCTTACCCGTGAAGGGTCAGGAACATAAGTCAAAAATACTTCTCTATTTGCCCTCTTTACCCCAGGTAATATTACCGTACAGCTGATCACTAATAGCATGGCAAAAAGATGTGCTCAGGCATCTGTACCGTCCTCTGTACCATGCCCCCGGTGGTCTTCGGGCTGTTTGTTGTCCGGCTCTCATCCTCCTTCTGCTCCTCATCTTCAGTGGATTGCTTGGAGGCACTGCTCTCTGTGGCTGAGGAAGTTGATTATCTGCAGCTGCATGGTGTGGCTCCAGGTGCAAAGTCCTCATTAGTCTGGATCCCTGTTGCAGTTTAATATTTCTAGCAGGAATCCACAAGAGGGTATGGTTGGAAATATACAAGCATACCCTCTGCCAAAGGTTAATAATGGGTCGGGTCCCTTCCGTAAACCAGAGTCGGGATCCTTCCATTTTAACTAGACCATTTTCTTTTGTTTTATTCTGACCCCAGTGTAGCTCCATAGGAGTTTTTCCATCAGCCTCACAAGTGAAAAAAATTTAAAATAATTAAGGCTTGGTGCAGCCTACCCACAGGCGATTTCTCCATTATCCTCCCATTTTGTTTTTCAAGTTGAGATTCTAGCTGCTGATGCTGTCTTTCAATAATGGCCTGACCTTGGGAATTAGATGGTATTCCTGCAATGTGCTGAATTTTCCACCCTTTACGAAAATCCTGAAATTGACAGCTTGGGCAAGCAGGCCCATTAACAGTTTTAATAATTTTTGCAACTCCCACGACGGCAAAAGCAGCTAGGCAATGATTAATAACCTGTTTTGCCGTTTCTCCTGTAGATGCAGTAGCCCATATTGCTTTTTAAAAGGTGTCTACAGAGACATGTAATGCCCAAGGTGTCCAAAAGAAGTGTAATGTGTCACATCCATTTGCCAGATATGGTCTCTTAGCAAACCTCCAGGGTTGACTCCTGTGTTAGGCCCTTGAGGTAGATGTAACATACAAGTGGGACCTTCCTTAAGCATACAAACCACAATTCTAATTCTCCCTCATTAGCCTGGCTGAAAAAGACGTTCCCACCCCACTTACAGATCACGACTCAGCAGTTAGTCCATGGGCTTTGCATGCGGTGAATTTCCCTGATCTTTTTCTCGGTGAATTTTTTCCACACCTTTTCTCAGTGTATTTTTCCTCCTTCACTCTAGGCCAGCGGTTTCTCAACCTGTGGGTCGTGACCCCTTTGGGGGTTGAAGGATCCTTTCACAGGGGTCGCCTAAGACTATTGGAAAACACCTATTTCCCATGGGCTTAGGAACCAACACACTGCTCCTCAGTGTAGCAAAGTGTAGCAATGTTGTTTACTGTTGTTATATGAAGACTGTTACCCATGCTACACCACGATTCAAGACAAAATTTCATTTATTTGTAATTAGAAAGAAATATTTCACAATATATAATTGCATATTGTTTTTGTGATTAATCACTATGCTTTAATTATGTTCAATTTGTAACAATGAAAATACATCCTGCATATCAGATATTTACATTACAGTTCATAACAGTAGCAAAATTACAGTTATAAAGTAGCCAGGGAAATCATTTTATGGTTGGGGGTCACCACCACATGAGGAGCGGCATTAGAAAGGTTGAGAACCACTGCTCTAGGCGAATAATATCATCTTCTCCAGACGTCCCTTGGGCAGGCACCAGATGTGGGAACCTCTTCCATGTCCCGCATGGTTCAGGGTTCCAGTTCAGGGTTTGGGTTCTGGAGGAGGCCGCACACAAATGAAGAGACTAGAAAAGCATTAATTTGGGGAATAGGGGCCAGGCAGAAGCCCAAGAGAGAACTACTACCAGCTCTGACTTTACCATCCCTTTTATTAAGATTTAAGATTATAGCTGAAATCAGTTTGGCTCAGTGGATAGAGCGTCGGCCTTCAGACTGAAAGGTCTCAGGTTCGATTCCGGTCAAGGGCATGTACCTTGGCTGCAAGAGGCAGCTGATCGATGTCTCTCTCTCATCGATGTTTCTAACTCTCTATCCCTCTCCCTTCCTCTCTGTAGAAAATCAATAAAATATATTTAAAATAAAAAAATTAAGATTATAGGATACACCCATATCCCCTAGGCAGGAAACTCCAATAATAGCCATTCAATGAATTTACTTAGGACTAACAGGTGGAGGCTGCTTCAGCTACCAATATGTAGTGATTAGCTCTGACTCTTTAGAGCAATCAAGGTTGACCAGCCCTCCGGATCCCCTGTCCACACCTCTCTGCTAATAAAACAATGATGGGCTTCTGGCAACCCAGAGGCTGCCCTGGATGGTGGCCGTGTCCTTGGGAAGCCCTTCCTACTTGGTGCCCGTCCCGGTCCCTCCATCCCAGCTTGTATCATCCTTCCGGTGAGAAGAAACCGTGACAACGAGCCCCAGGCCTCACTGCAGAGTCACGCTCCCCAAGGCCCCGGCTGCTCTCTCTCCAGCTCTCCTCGCTGTGGTGAGTACAGCCCACATGTGCGGGTGTTATTCTCCTTCGCTGCCTTTCTTTGCTTGAGCTGAAGGCTGAGTCTGTGAAGCCAGATTTGCATAATATGGCCTGGGAAGAACCTTCTCTGGGCCCAGGGACCTGAGCCTCTGAACCCCCGGCCTTTCTGGGCTACAGAACAGCGTTTCTGAGAAACTCTGCTCCTCTTTGAAGGCAAAGGGAAAGCCAGAAGAGATTTCCCTCAGATGCATTCCCTTCAAGTCGCTGAGCCTTTGCACTTATAAGGAGCTTCTAGCTCACACGGTAAAGCAGGGGTTGGCAAACTGCGGCTCTTGAGCTGCGTTTGCCACTCTGTTGTCTAATGAGTTTGCCGACCTCTGCTCTAGAGGCTTCCCTTCCTTTGTTAGAGAGTAGAGGGGAGTCCAAGGTCACAGCTGCCTCATGAAATAAGCTCGAGTGAAGCATTCTGCTTCTCAGGCAACTGATTTTCAGGGTCTGGTCGGTACCCCATTCTGTGTCAGGTAAGTGGGGGTGTAGGCAGCCCCTGCACTTGGCCTCCACCCCGACCAGGCTCCCGACCAAGGAGCAGATGAGTCTCTCGGTTCCCCTGGAGTCCACAGTCTCTGTCCCTGCCACATACTGGACTGTGCCTCTTTAATTGCGTCTTGCAAGAAAAGGGGTTTCTTTTATCACAAACTATAGGTAAACAATGGTGTTTACTAAATCAGTTACATAAACACAAAAACTGTTCACAGGTATAACACAGAGGTGTGAATGTCATTTTGCTGACAATTCCTCCTTTCTAGGAGGAATCTAGCCAGGCCAGAAGGGCTAAGCTGAGTCATTCCTGCTCACCTTCTTCTTTTTCACATAAACATTTACCTGAAAAATACAAAAGTGATTAAAATCGTCTGTAATTAAAAGGCTAAGTCCCGGCTTATTTGGCTCAGTGGTTGGAGCATTGGCTCTCACACTGAAGGGTCTCAGGTTCGATTCTCGTCAAGGGCACATGTGGGTTCCATCCCCAGCCCGGTCAGGGGTGCGTGTGGGAGGCAACTACCAATGTTTCTCTCTCTCTCTCTCTCTCTTTCTCTCCCTCTCCTTCTCCTCTCCCTTCCTCCCTCCTTTCCACTCTCTCTAAAAATCAATGGAAAAAATATTCTTGAGTAAGGATTAACAAAAAACAAACAAACAAAAAAAGAGGATAAGCCACAGATTGAGAGAAAATATTTGCCAAACAAATATTTGAAAAAGGGCATATAGCCAAAATACACAGGGACTCTAAAAACTCAACAATAAGAACACAAACAACCCAATTAAAAATGAACAAAAGACCTAAACTGACACCTCATCAAGGAAGATATATCGATGGGAGATAAACATATAAAAAGATGCTCAGCATATGTCATCAGGGAATGGCAAATTGAAACAACAATGAGATACCACACAACCATCAAAATGGCCAAATCCAAAACACTGACCACATCGCTCTTTGCTTGTGGGAATACAGAATGGTACAAGCTCTTTGGAAAACAGTTTGGCAGTTTCTTACAAAGCTAAACATATATTATACAGTCAGGCCAGCACATTCCTTGCTATTCACCCAAATGACTTGAAAACTTATGTCCTCCAAAAGTGGACAGCACTTCTATTCACAATTGCCAAAAATCGAAAATAACCAAGATGCCCTTCAGTGCGTAAACAGATAAACAAACGGTGGCACATTCAGACAATGAAATGTTTAGCAATAAAAAGAAATGAGCCAATCAACCCATGAAGAGACATGGAGGAACCATAAATGCATAGGACAAAGTGAAAGAAGCCAGCGTGAAAAGGCATCCTAGTGTGTATCTGATTTCAATTATATGACTTTAGGGAAAAGGCAAAATTATAGAGACAGTAAAAAGACCAGTGGTTGCCAAGGATTCAGGGAGGTGGAGGAAGAGATAAACGAGGGGCAAAGGGGATTATTAGGGTGATTATTCTGTGTGATACTGCAGCGGTGTAAATGTGACATTATACATTTGTTAAAATCCATAGTGCTGCCAGCGTGGCTCAGTGGTTGAGAGTTGACCTATGAACCAGGAAGTCATGGTTTGATTTCTGGTCAGGGCTCTGGCCTGGACTGTGGGCTCAATCCCATGTAGGGGGCATGCATGAAGCAGCCCATCAATGATTCTCTCTCATCACTGATGTTGCTCTCTCTTTCTCCCTCTCCCTTCCTCTCTGAAATCAATAAAAATATGTTTTTTAAGAAAACCATAGTACTATACAACATAAAGAGTGATCCTTTATGTAAAATGAACCTTAGTTAATAATAATATACCAGTATTGGTTCATCAATTGTAACAAATGCACCACACTCATGCAAAATATTAATAGTGGGGAAAGTGTTGAGGAGGGTGTGTACTTCTGACTAAATTTTTCTGTAAGCTTACAATTTCTCTAAACAATAAAGCCTATTCATTTTTTAAAAGATCTATAATACTGTCATTTGTTTAAATCACATAAAGTGAGAAGTAAACGTTCTAGCCCATTTCATTTTCTACTGTACACATCTCCAATAAGGCAGCCATTATTTATAATTTGATGTGTATGCTTCCTGATTTTTTTCTTAAGTTTCTAAAAATTTGTCTGTCTATCTATCTATCTATCTATCTATCATCTATTTCTCTGGCATCACACATTTTAACACATAGATATGAGAAGCATTTTCTCAAACTATTGAGACTTTGTTTCCTGGCAATTGTCATTTTGGTTCAAGCAAAGTCATAAAAATTCTCTTAAAAAAAAAAAAGAAAAAGAGAAATCATGTTTTATATGCTAGTCTACAACTTGTTGATTTCACTTACGTTGTAGACTGTACACGTGTCATTTATTTCAGCTGAAAAAGAATTTTTGTGCACGGGGCCTCTAGTTGGTTAATATAATTATACAGGTTTCAGGTGTACAATTCTATAACACATCATCTGTATATTGTAGTGTGTGTTCGCCACCCCAAGTCAAGTCTCCTTCTATCACCATTTATCTCCCTTTTAACCTCTTCTACCTCCCCCACCCCCTTTCCCTCTGGTGTCTATGAGTTCCTTCCTTTCTTCCTTCCTTCCTTCCTTCCTTCCTTTCTTCCTTCCTTCCTTCCTTCCTTCCTTCCTTCCTTCCTTCCTTCTTTCCCTTTCCTCTCTTTCTCTTTCTCCTCTTCTCTTCCCTTCTCTTCCCTTCTCTTCCCTTCCCTTCCCTTCCCTTCTCTTCTCTTCTCTTCTCTCTCTCTCTCTCTCTCTCTCTCTCTCTCTCTCTCTCTCTC
>PVJN01058556.1:0-12120 GCA_004026805.1 Lasiurus borealis | reverse complement strand
GTCTATCTAAAAATTCCAATCCAAGCTTTCAAACAGGAAATAAGTGAGAGAGGATGGATAAAGGAAAAAATGGAAGAAAAAAAGAATGGTGATAAGCCCTGGATAGACAGTTCAGTTCGTTAGAGCATGGGTTCAGTCCCTGGTCAGAGCACATACAAGAATTAACCCAAGAATGCAGAAATAAGCAGGACAACAAATCCATCACTCTTTCTTACTCGCTCTCTCTCTCTCTCTTTCTATCTTTCTATTTCAAATAAATTTTCTAAAAATTAAAAAAGTGGTGATCACAAATATTGACATTGCTAAAAAAGTAGAAACAAATTGATTTTTAAAAATTTTTCCCTATATATTTTTTTCAAAACTACAGGATTTTTCAAAGGAAGCAAAATAAGTGAATAAAAGAAAAAAATGATAAAATTCTGGATTTAAGAACTATAACTTGGTATCTGTTACCTCCCCTCAAGGAAAATTACTTTTCAGCCACCAATGGTTATGTAGTCACCAGAGTCAATCTCCAAATTCCCATGCTGCTGTGAGGTATTTTGCCATTGTTGACTTTCCCTCATTCCTTCAAAATTTGACTATAGTAATCATTTTACTATGGATACATATATCAATCATCATATTGTACACCTTAAGTATACACAATTTTCATTTTTAAAACTAAAATAATTGTAAAATTAAAAATAGCAAGATGCTCTCAGGCAATTGCCATCGGGTGGTAGTCAGAGCAATCTTAAAAAAAAAACAGATCCTCTCTGATAGTTATGAAGTTCAATATTTCCTTACATTTATAAAAAATTTTGTTTGATATATATGTCTTATTATTTTCATACACTGCTGGGTAGAGAAAAGTATTTCTAAAAGGCAGTTTGAGAGCCTTAATTTTTTTTCCTACACTTTGATCAAGAAAATTCAATTTCTAGAAATTTATATTGGGAAAATCATTGGTTAAGTGATACAACTTATTTCAGTACTAGAATGTTTATTGAAGTATTGTGTGTGTTTTTAAAGCCCCAAATAAGAAACCAACTTAAAGATCCAAAATAAAATAAATTCATTCTGGTACCTATTTACAATAGAATAATTTAAAAGCAGGCATTAAATTATTTTGGCCTTACTAGGTTTTATTCAGTGGATGGAGCATTGCCTGTAGACTGAAGGGCACCAGGTTTGATTCCAGTCAAGGGCACATGCTTGGGTTGCAGGTTCCATCCCCAGTGTGGGGTGTGCAGGAGGCAGCCAATCCATGATTCTCTCTCATCATTGATGTTTCTATATCTTCCTCTCTCTTCTTCTCTGAAATTAATAAAAATATATTTTAAAAAATTTAAGACTACTTAGTGACATGAAAAAATATAAATGATATAAGGTTGAGTGAAAATATAATGTTAGAAAACAATATACATGATATCCAATGTGGTTAAATTTATTACAATAATTTGTGTGTGAAGAAAACCTGCAAAATACAATAAAATATTAGCATTAGCTAAACAAAAATATTTCCCCCCAATGGCATTCATAATACCAGTCTCTCTTTGTCTCCTGAAGTACACCATCCTTTACCTATTTCTTTGAAACAGATATTCCTAAATATTCTCTCCTCAATCTCTTGCTATACATTTTCCCTGCTGGGGAACTCATCTAGTTTCATGATTTCAACTGCCTTTTTATGTAGCTGGGCCTAAATCTCTGTGTTCTGCCTTAAATTCTTTTCTGAGTTTCAGACTCAAGTTTCTCTCTGTTTCCTGGACAACTGCAACTCAGAATAATGTGGACAGCTCCAACAACTTTATTATTTTCCCTACGAATTCCACTTATCTCCTTATGTCCTCCATCGTAGTTCAAGCATGATCTAATTGGAGCCTTTAGAATTTATGTCCTAGGTACATAAGAAGATGCTCAACACCGTCCACTAGTTATTAGGGAAATGCAAATTACCACCACAAGAAGATAGCATTTCTCACCAGATTTAATGGCTATAGTATGTAAGGCAAGCAATAACAAGTGCTGTTAGATGTAGAGAAATGGTAACCCTCATAAACTGCTGGCATGGGGTCTCTACTTTAGAAAATAGTTTGACAGTTTCTCAAAAAGTTAAATATAAAACTACCAGGCAACCCAGCATTTCCAACTCCTAAGTATTTACCCCATAGAGTGATATGAAAGCACCCGTCCACATTAATATTTATGTCAGCATTATTCATAATCACCAAAAAATGGAAAACTCAAGTGACCTGTTGATGAATAGGATACATAACCCACAATGGAATATGATTCACTCATAAAAGAGAATGAAGTATTGCTGTGTGCCACCACATGGATGAACTTTAAAAACATGTTAAGTAAAAAAAGAAAAAAAAAGCCAGATAAAAAAAGGCCACATCTTGTATAATTCCATTTACCTGAAATGTTCAAAAGAGGCAAATTTATGGAGAGAAAGATTTGTGGTTTCCTGGGGCTGAGTGGAAATGGGGATGCATTGTAAATGGATCTGAGGGCTCTTTATGAAGGGGATGACAATTGTCTGCCACTGGTTGATGGTGATAGTTGCACCACTAGGTAAAATTACTGAAAATCATTACATTGTATAAATTTAAACTAGTGAATTATATGATACATAAAGTGAATCTTAATAAAGTTGGGTGTGTTTTTAATCTGTCTTGGTTCCTCCTTCTCCCCAATTCCTTATATCTAAATCCTATTCTAAAAGCCATAACTTTAAAATTTTGCCTTGCAAGCTTTTTTCTGTTTCCCCAAAATACCATTCCTTTTTATTTTTCTGTAACTAGGATTCTCCTTTTACGTGTCTGTCAAGTTTTTAGTCAACCTCTAAAGTCCAGATCAAAGTTTACCTTCTCTGTGAAATCTTTACTAATATCCCTTAGAAAACAGTTGTTCATTTTCTTCAACTTTTTTTACAATTCTGTGAGCAGTTTAAACAACTTGATGTCTATTACAGCTGGGATTTGGGAGGCAATCTAATTAGAGGATGGTAGTATTTAGAGCCAGAAAAACTGCATTCAGATCCAAGGTGTGCCACTTTTTTTGGTGTGTGACATTTGGTTACTAAACTATCTGAGCCTCAGTGTTCTTAATTGGGGTCTATAATATAAATTTCAAAAAGCTCCTGTGAATAGTAAATTAAATAAAAGTCATTTGTCTCACATCTATGTAGAACATATAAACTTATTAAAAAGTTATTAAATGTTGATTACCATACCCTTTCTTCCCACCCGTATTCAACCTCTAGATCAGTGGTTCTCAACCTTTCTAATGCCACAACCCTTTAATACAGTTACTCATGTTGTGGTGACCCCCAACCATAAAATTATTTTCGTTGCTACTGCATAACTGTAATTTTGCTACTGTTAATGAATCATGATGTAAATATCTGTGTTTTCCTATGGTCTTGGGCTCTACTGCTAGCAGGGTCGCTTAAGACCCACAGGTTGAGAACCACTAACAGGGTCGCCTAAGACCATTGGAAAACACAGATATTTACATTTTGATTCATTAACAGTAGCAACGAAAATAATTTTATGGTTGGGGGTCACCATAACATAAATAACTGTATTAAAGGGTCGTGGCATTAAAAAGATTGAAAACCACTGATTTAGATAATGCATTTATTCATCTTTTATCAATCCAACTCCTACCAAAATGTCCGGCACATGGTAGACAACCAGTAAATACTTGCTGAATTAAATTTTCGCTGTGACAGGATTCTTGCTATAATAATACCCTCCCTGTATTGGTTGCCAATAACCATGATAAATATATAAGTCCCTTTTGCTACTCACCTTGACCATATTATATGGAACTGCCCATGCAAGAAGCAACTAAATGGTAAATCAACACCTGCAATTTCAAGCATCTGCTTTGAAGTTCTGAATTTGAAATCACTATTTTCTCTGTCCATAGACTACTAATCTGTAGAGTGTGCTTCTCTCAACCAGCATTCACCTGGATATCTTGAGACACTTGATTTTCAAGTTCTCTGGTGAATAATTGCCTATCCTGAAGTTTCTCCTCTTGGGTCCCAAAGTAGATTTTTGCATGCATTCATACCAGTACTTCTTGGGTTAAGCCAGGACATCTCAAATGTGCCTGCCAAATTTGGAATCAATCTGTCCTACCAATGTTTTATCCTGTACTTACATTAGAAATGTAATTGTACTTACTGTTCTTAAACTGCAAAATAAATCTTCTCTGTCTCTCAAAAATGCATACAATTTTCCTTTAACCTATTGCTGAGTATGTGTAGCTTTGGGTACCTTAAATTCTCTTATCATATCAGAACAGCATCCATGGGTTGCCTCAGTCCTCTCCAGGGTACAGCATTTCTCTGTTTCTCCATATTAAGCTCCCACTTTTCTTGACAATTTCACCTCTCCTACTTCAGTGTCCTCTTTCTCTTAATTTGCATTAATTTCCTCTGGACATAAATTCAGACTATTCATATTCCAAAAAGTAAATATCTAGGCACATGTTTTAAATCTACATAGCCTGGTCCTTAACCAGTACCCACAATTCTGCTGCCTGGTGACTTTCTACTGAACTCTCTATGTGGCTTCCCAGGATGGGAAAAATGTCTATAGCTAGCATATATTCAGAACCAGATTCTGAGATCGGGAGAAATAAAGCACTTAAGTATTGAAACATCAGTTTAATTCACATTTTTAGATTCTTCATAAAATCTCTCTTTATCCCTTTTAAGAGGTACATTTCTATCAGCTGAAATGAAGCCTTTGCCAGTTTATGAGGAGAATAATAGCAAAATGCAGAACTATTTTGACTCCCAAATGCAAAATATGGTTCTTTATTTGCATTTTCTTTCTTTTTTTTAATTGTAAATATTTTTTAATTTATTTTTCAATTAAAGTTGGCACACAATATTTTATTAGTCTCTGATGTACAACATAGTCATTAGACATTTATATACCTTAAGAAGTGATCATTTCAATATGTCTAGTACCCACCTGCACCATACATAGTTATTACAATATTATTGACGATATTCACTATGCTGTACTTTATATCCTCATGACTATTTTTATAACTGGCAATTTGTGGTTCATTTTCTTTTTTTTAATATAGTCTTATTGATTTCAGAGAAGAAGGGAGAGAAAGAGAGAGATAGAAACATCAATGATGAGAGAATTATTGATCAGCTGCCTCTTGCACACTTCCCACTGGGATTGAGCCCACAACCTGGGCTTATGCCCTTGATTGGAATTGAATCTGGGACCCTTCAGTCCATAGGCCAACACTCTAGCCACTGAGCCAAACCAGCTAGGACTTATAGTTAATTTTCTAATGTAAAGTTATTGTTGAAAAATTCTCAGCTAATTATTGTGAATAATTGCCAACCTTCAGGTGGGAGCCATCTCTCCTCCAAGTACATCTAACACTAAACGCAGGTAGTATATGTGACTGTCTTACCTTCTTTACATTCCCCAATACAGCCTCAAAGCTCAGTCTCAATTGTTGAGGGCTCACCATGTCCCTAGTAATATAAGAACTAGCATTTGTCCTTATTTTCCACACCAGCCTAATAAAGTGGTACTTTTAATTATTTCCATTGTACTAATGATGAAATTGAGGTTAAAAGAGATAAAATGGTTGCTTTGAGTCGTTACCATACAGGTGGGTCTGACTGAGGAGTCTTTGCTGCCAGCTTCGCTAACAATGCACTGGATCCACTTGCTTCCTGTCTGTGCAGCAAGCTTAGCATCATCATTTCCCACATGCCCACTTCCTGCTGGCACTAAGCACTACTCTATACCTGTGGAGTGTTTTTTAAGTCCATTTCTCCCTTTTCACTTTCACAGTTTAAGGCTTCATTAGCTCTCATTTGGATTCATTACCTCCTATTGAAATATTTTCTATCCCTCCCAGGCCCAGGATCCTTTCATCTATCCTTCACACTTCCTCCATCAGATAAATATTTCTTAGTTAGTGCCTAATCATAGCTCTATGGTAGTAGCAGCCTCTGTGGGTTCTCCATTAAGTCCCCTCCAAAATCTAGCCCTACCTTCTCTTCCCAGTCATCTCTCTCCATATTCCTCCCGCACTGGAATAGACATCTTGGGAATAGAGTTTTGTCTATTCTACTCACCATCATATATGTACTACATAGAACAGAGTCTGGCACATAGCAAATGTTTAGATCAATGTTAGATGAAAGAATGAAGAAATTGTATGCTTTAGCAAGATCTTATTGCATCCAAAATAAATAAATCCTAGATTTTTTTCCAACCTGATTCCTTTGCTTAAAATACCTCCTGGTGGATGCCTCCTTACCATCTCCATTTACGCAATTTAATTTCCATGAAAATTTATCCATTATTTCGGTTGCAACTCATAAGTCAATAACTCCAGCTAAAACAGCCTTGCCCTTATCTTCACTTTGTTTATGATAACCCTGGTCTCACACATTATCTTTCCTTTGAATTATAGTGAATTCTCTCCCATTAGTTTATGAGAACAGTTACTCAAAAACAGGGCAATGTCTTATTCAGCTTTGGATTTCCCAGGATGTTGAGTATAACATTAGCTTTAAAAAATGCTTGTTGATTTTTAAACTGAGTTGAATCTCAGAAGCCACTTCTGAACTCCTTCCTCATAATTAGTATATACTGATATACATGTAAACAAAAACAATGGTAAAAATAATAATACATTAAACAATAAATGCTTTGCCAGGATTTAATTCCTCCAACAGCCCTATGAGGCAGGTTTTATCATTATCAAATGGTGAAAAAATCTAAGTTCTCCAAGTTCCCACACATAGTACAAGGAAAAATCCAAGGTTTGGCTTTGCTGTTCAGGTTCTTAACCTTAGATACTAGTGCCTCTAGCATTTAAAATAAAAGATTTTTAAAAGAGCCAAATATAAACACATTTATGTATGTCACATACCTATGTATATGCAAACTTTTAGGAATTGATCACATTCGCATTTACACTTTGTGGGTTCACACATTTCTTGACAACCTTAAGAAAAATAACAAGACAATGACATTTTTTACAAAAAATTAAGTCAAATAAAAAAAGGAAGAGTACATTTGAAAAGAAGGATCTTTCACCCTTTGAGATAGCATGGAAGGACCTGGAGGGTATTATGCTGAGAGAGAGACAAGTATCACATGATCTCACTCATACGTGGAATCTAGTGAACAAAGTAAACAAACAAAATAGATTCAAATACATAGAAACATGGAACAGAGTGACAAATCTCAGAGGGAAAGGGGGAAGGACAGTGGGAAGAGAGGAACCAAAGAATTTATAAGCATATATGCATAGCCAATGGACATAGACAACAGTACAGTGAAGGCCTGGGGAAGGGAGGATGTGGAGGGAGTCAATGGAAGAAAAAGGAGACATCTGTAATACTTTCAACAATGATGAATTAAAGAGAAATAAAAGGGAGAATACATTTGAGACATAGCTTGTGGAGTACTAGTCTTACTGTGGGAATTATGACAGGTCCTTGGATAGTCAAGGCACCAAGCACTACTCTAACAGCTGAGTATAACAAGAGGCCTTGTTATCAATACACCAGAATGGCCAAACTTTCAAGGACTCTGCGCCTGGAAATTCTAATCAGGCCAAGATACCATGAGTTGGGTGCAAGGACACATGATACACTGTGCCTTTCTGTGGCCAATATGATTGATATAACTATTGGCACAAAGCCTTCTTTGTCTAGATGGTATAAAAGTAGGTTACTGACCAGTCTAGTTGGCTGAGGCGGGATGAGAAGAAGTCTGCTGGAGAATGGAGAAAGAGAAGCTAGGACGGAGTGTGTAAGAAATCTGCTAGAGAAAGCAGCTGGGCCGGAGAGATTAGGTACTGCTACAACGTGAGGTAGTGAGTCAAGGAGGCAATGTGGCTGCTCAGATAATAGCTGTGGGTACAGAGACTGATGCTGCTTTATGGGAAAGATATATGTTCATCAGCTGGTGTCCAGCTGCCTGCCTGTATGGACTTTGCTGTGGGGACTGTTCTTGTGGCTATGTGACCACTTCTGCAATAAAGACTCATTCTTTATACACCCATAACCTCTTACGGATTCTCCATCTAAGACCCGGCATCCTAGCAGGGGAGCTCGAATCCAACATCTCTTATTAGTGAGCAGAGGACAAAGGAGGAACTTGATCTAAGTTCCCCAAAGTGACCACAGTGAGTGGGGTTCAGCAGGAACCAGCCCTGGCATCATTGAATGGGAGAATTTAGAAGAATACATGGACTCACCACCACTCAGAACAACTCAGAGCACCAGAGCTCGGGCGCAAAAACATTTCCTTTCAGTAGCAGGAGATTTAAAAGTCATAGTGTTGTGATAATGTTAATTTTCTAAAAATAAAGATATGGATTGTTCTTTGAATCCTCCACTAGATGGCAGGAAATTGTTACTGTCCAAAGTAATGTTACTGGATTAGTCCAAATTCTCTAAGGTTCAGATTGATGCAAATTACTTTCACCTCAAATTCTAGCAATGCTGGCCTTTTCCCACAAGCCATTTTAAAACAAATGACTATTTTTAAGCTGGGAAAGAAAAATCAGGTTTTCACAGGAATAAATAGTAGGTATCAGTATGCTAATTATATGTTTGTGTTGCTCTGCTTTAACATAGTAGGAACAATTTTCTTGACAACTGTACAGACATGTTGAGAGAAGGGTTGAGAGTGGGAAATGATCCATTCAGATGTCAGATATTAGAGAACAGATTTCAATCACTTTCAAGTCACAGTTCTCATTCCTGGCAGCACATTAGAGTCACCTGGGGGCCCTCCCCTAAACCTTAGTCCAACTTAGACATTGGCATTTCTTCAAGCCTACTTAACTATAAAATAAAATGATTAGACTGGACATCCTAGTCTTTTTTTCCCAGAGCTAGAAATTAGTATTGAAATCTAACAGCTAACCTGTTACTATAAGGTTCATGAGAGAAAGAGTTAATTCTGCTCTAGATCCTTTATGACTATTAGTTAATCCACAACACTAGGACAGAGCTAGGGGAAGATGAGACACAACTTGCCCAAGGCAACCCAGTAAGAAGGAAAGTTGAGACTCAATCCAGATACTGATTGCAGTATCAGAACTTTTCAGGGTCTGAGTATATCACATGATGCCATAATTCCCTCATTAATAGCTGATTAATGAAAGAACCATATCTATCTCCCTGTCTAATTTTCTACCTATATCTAATTTTTTCCTGCACTAACATAGTGGTTTCTACATTATTATTTAAGCCATTGCTGCCAGCTGAGTTAGAAAATTAGCATAGCATATTCTGGGAACAGGTATAACAAAGGCCAATTCTTTTTTTAAAAAAAAGTCAGGACCTTTGAAAGAGCTGTTGTTTTTCTGGATTAAATTATAATTGAATTCAGTAACTTTGCAAAAGAAGAGCATTTGAAATAGACTTTTTAGAATTTTCAGGAAAACTAATGGAGCAAATCTTATAAGCATCGATTGACATGGGTTCGACTCCAGGGCTCATGGAGAATAATAAAAACTGGATTCTGTCCACACTCTGTCCTCCTGTTTTAGAACTTTATTTTTTGGTTTGTTCTTGTTTTTTTCTGGAATCTGAGCAGGTAGGTCTCCTGACCCAGCAGGGACAGCTTTAGAATCATAGGTGGATGTGGTATAGATTCTTCCACACACAAAAGATCAAGCTGAATTCCTTGGGGCTTCTCTCTGAAAAGTCAGTAATACTTTTTATCAGCATTGCTAGCTAAATAAAGACGTAGGGGACAGAGCACAGTGTGAGCCTGAAGGACAGTGGCGATGAACTTCTGTATGATTTCTCTCTGAGGAAAGTAATCATGTTCACAAGAACTTAATGCCTCTAAGGGTGATCATTATAAACATATGCAAAAAGTATAGTAAGCACTCAAATGCCCATCACCCAAATTCAACGATCATTAACTCCTGGCCAACCATTTATCTGTACCTCTAACTAGTTCCTTCTCCTCACACATGGATTATTTTGAAACAAATCCCAGACACCATAATACTTCATCTGTAAATTTTTAGTATGAATTTCTTAAAGAAAAGGGTGTTTTAAAGAAAACAGGACCATTATATAATATTTAAAGTAATAATTAAATTTTAGAGCCTCTTTTATCTAGATTTCATTCTTTATTAAATGCCCTGGCCCTGAGGAGAGTAGGTGAATATTGAGAAATTAAATTTTTATTCCCAGGAAGTAGTTCACCAGGCCAATTTTAACCCAGAAAAATATTAAAGGCCTCAGCACTACACCAAAGATTACCTTATCTTCCCCTAGCACTTTGTCCAAACTTTATGTTTGGTTCTTCTCAAATAGTTGTAATTTTCTTAGTAACTATTTACTTAAGAAAAAAATTGTTTCATTTTTTCTTTTGTTTCCATCACCATTTTTTATTTTACTTATTTTTTAAATGTATTTTTATTGATTGTAGAAAGAAAGGAAGGAGAGATAGAAACATCAATGATGAGAGAGAATCATTGATTAGCTGCCTCCCACATGTGCCCACTGGGATGGAGACTGAAACCCAGACATGTATCCTGACCAGGAATTGAACTATGACATACTGGTATATAGGTTTCTGCTCAACCACTGAGCCACATCACCTGGGCTCCATCACCACTTATTCCCCCTATACCCTCTTCAACCTCCACCAACACCCTAACCTCACAATCACCACACTGTTGTCTGTATCCATCAGTTCTTTCTCTTTCTTTTTTCCTTTTTGCTCAATCCCTCCACCCACACTCCCTACCAGAACTGTCTGCCTGCTGTGTATGTGTGTGTGTGTGTGTGTGTGTGTGTGTTCATTGTCTAAAGTTTTACAGAGGTCTCCTTTTTCCCCAATTGATCCGCCCCCCACCTTAGCCATTCCCACCTTTGGTAAGCCCCCACCATCCCAGTGTCTGTGTCCATTAGTTATGCTAATATGCATGCATACAAGTCCTTTGGTTGATCTCTAACTGCCCCTCCCGTGCCATTTGTCTCTGGATCTATTCTTGTTCATCAAATTATGTGGATCATTATATCCCACATATGACTGAGATCATGTGATATTTCTCTTTCTCTGACTGGCTTATTCCACTTAGCATGCTCTCCAGTTCCATCCATGCTGCTGCAAACGGTAAAAGTGCCTTCTTGTTATAGTGGCATAGTATTGCATTGTGTAGATTCACCACTGTTTTTTAATCCACTCATCTGCTGATGGGCACTTAGGCTGTTTCCAAATCTTAGCTATTGTAAATTGTGCTGCTATGAACATAGGGGTGCATATAACTTTTCTGACTGGTGTTTCTGGTTTCTTGGGATATAGTTCTACAAGTGGGTTTACTGGATCAAATGATAGTTCCATTTTTAACTTTTTGAGGAAACCCCATACTGTTTTCTATACTGGTTGCACCAATCTGCATTCCCACCAGCAATGCACAAGGCTTCCTTTTTCTCCACATCCTCACCAGTACTTGTAGTTTGTTGATTAGTTGATGATGCCTGCTCACTAATCTATGAGTCTGTCTCTGCTTATTACTTCAGTTTGTTTATTAGATTCTATATATGAGTGAAAACATGTGGCACTTGTCTTTCTCTGACTGGTTCATTTCACTTAATATAATACTCTCCAGATCCATCCATACTATTGCAAAAGGTAACATTTTCTTCCTTTTTATGGCTAAGTAGTTTTCTATTTTGTAAACATATTACATCTTTTTTATCTACTCATCTACTGATGGACACTTGGCCTGTTTTCAAATCCTGGCTATCATAAATAATGCTGTGATGAACACAGGGATGTATATATTATTTCAAATTAGTGTTTCGAGATTTTTCAGAGAAATTCCCAGAAATGGAATCGCTGTGTCATAATGCAGCTCCATTTTTAACTTTTTTGAGATAACTCCATACTGCCACTGTAGAAAGCAGTATGGAATTACCTCGAAAAATCATTTCTGTGAGTTAAATATCATTAGCATAAGTTGTGTGAAATACTGGGACATGGTGTTTTAACAAACCACAGAAGTCTACTGAATATCCCCCAAACTGAGGATTGGGTGATAATTTTTAAGCCATGGAGAGACTTCTATTATGAGTGGGCAGTGCAA